>DWHS01000173.1:0-10556 GCA_018247935.1 Trogonoptera brookiana
ATACAAAGAAGTAATATAGAAATAATTTTAAACTAAAGTAATTTTTCTCCTTATTAATTATGACATTGGAGCCATTCAACTCTTACATTAATTATATTAAACTGTATTAATCCTGTTCTTAATTATTGTAGATACTAATTGTAGCAAAACTATTAACATGTTAAAATCGATATCCATTTATAGTGTTTTGATTACCTAATAAATTTTACTATAATTCCTATTGCAGTCCGCTACTGCTGATTCTTTAGTACTAATTGATGAATTAGGACGAGGCACATCTACTTACGAAGGCTGTGGGATTGCGTGGGCAATTGCTGAGTAAGTCATTTTAAACACTGTCCCTTTCTTTTTGTCGTCAAATTAAGGAGGACTTTCACTTAGTGGTAAGTTCAACCTCTGCCCATAGCAACGTGGCGCTATTTAGAATGACACACCATGATAGTTCGTTGCCTTAAGACTTGATGATATTGTCTTGTTACTCCAGTAATTCCACAAGCTTACTACAATCTTAAAAAAATACAGTCATGTTTGCACCTTTCTATTTGGCCACGGAGAAAAGTACTGCAATTGTAATTATGTAACCATTTAAGTCTGATTTTTATTGAATAAATAGTATTTACTGAAAAAATAGTATTTATTGAATAAATAATATTTATTGAATAAATAGTATTTATTGCATAAATAACATTTATTTAATAAATAGGATAATTAATAGTAAGTAGACTGAAGTGTATAAATAAGAGAAAATTCTATAAAAATATATATTTATACTTTAACGAAACAACGGATAATCATCAAGTCTTTGTATAGGTCTGAAGAATCCGTAGTTAAAAAAAAAAACAGAGACTTACTAAAATAACTACTATTCCTTTAAATATTAAAGTATGTAATTTTTTTGTATTTAATTATCCTATTTTTTAACAACAGGAAACTTGCAACAGAGATAAAATGCTTCTGTCTTTTTGCAACGCACTACCACGAGCTGACTCGTCTCTCTGGATTACATCCGGGACTTATAGTGAACTCTCATGCAGAGGCCTTTGTAGTTGACCAACAATTGGTTCTGGTCCACAAAATAATTCCAGGAGCGGCTATGCACTCTTTGGGACTTCACGTGGCAAAATTAGCTGATCTACCAGAGTCTATAATTAAGGTGAATATGTAATATATGTTTACATAAAATAAAGAAATGTGCATAGATAATTAATTAATAACCATCAATGTGCGTACGTACGCAGAATACTCTGGCTCTCTGGCGTTGCCAGCGGGAATTTTTTTTGAAATGGCGGGAGATTTACAATATGGGGGTAGTAGCTGATCAGGGCTACCGCCAAACAATCTCCACAACATGTGGCTATGGAATCGAATCATGTTACTCCATGCTACCATCCAGAAGTTAAACAACTAAGCCACAGAGGTAGTAAAAAATAATTATTGATCCAGAACTATGGCAATTAGCTAGTGTGAAGGATAAAAGGCCGCTTTGTGAAAGAAGACGTCCCAATATAAGGAGCAAAGAGGAGAGGAGACGAAGTATAACGTATATCTTGTGTATGACATTAAGAATTTATTATTTTTATTTTCAGAATGCTGAAGAGAGACAGGCTCAACTTGAAACTAACCTGTTCGAAATCGAATCGACTCTCAAATCTCAGGAGACTTCAGAGGGACAAGAAATTATTCTAGATTTTTTACGTAAATGCAAGCTAATACAGGAGACTACCGTTTCAGATGAAGAAATGATGATAGAAATTAATAAGCTGAAACAGAGTTTACTTAAACAAAACAGCAGATACGTGCGCTCAATTGTTTCTATTCAATAAAAAAAATTCATTGTTAAACTATCCCACCCACATACTTATTTTGATTTATCAAAAGCAAGTGTGTAAATATTACTGTGTTCCAGTTTCAAAGACGCCGTAACTAGGGAAGTTAATAAGTAGACGAGACTTATCATTTCATGACCCAAGGCGACAGCAATGTGATGCAGTGTATTACTAACTAGCGCCACATTTTTGTGGATAGCCTTGTGACTTACTACCAGTATTATCGCTTTTTTTAATAAATAATATTAAAATAACCTCTTTATTTTCCTTTTTTCTTTGAGTATGGACCTCATAAGAGCTTATATGCGTAGGCAGTGATGATCAAATCGGAAATGAATAGATTCTTACAAAAGCCAGTCATCCGTATACAATGGGCGTTGGCGACTTATAATGCTATAGAGACACACCGAAAAGCACCTCTTTTAACTGTCGCCGTGACGCCGTTATATCGCCAAGGTTAGTGCTTGTGTACGATTCCATCTGATGCTAAGTGGTTATGTGGTCTGTAGTAGTAAGGCGCACTAACCTAGTAACAGCCTATTCACTCTTTTGTTAGGTAGCAGTGTCGTATTTAAAGGGGAACACAGACGCTGTCAAGTTGATCCATTCCTTTGCTGTTCTTGAGCCAGAATATTCTAGAAGAGCATGATTCATCTTCCTGTCACATCACGTGAAACTTCACAATGATCAAGTATGTATATTGTAAAAAAAAATTGCATATGACGTTATATCGCAAGTTTCCGTGATTTAATTCTGTACAGCCTTATGGAGCTGCTTTTATAGTCTAAGCTGTTGTCATAATTAAATAATAAAAAAAAAACTTATTTAATAAAATAAGGCATATATTAACACTTTTTATTTTTCTCATATTTACAATTTAAAAGCAAATGTTTATGATCTCAAGGAATGTGAAAATTGACTTTCCCCCTTTGAAAGTTTTAGTGAATAAATTTAATTTTGCAAAATACAATAAAACAAATTTTTCAATTTAACATTTTCTTTATTAAAAACATCAACAGGATCAAATAATAATTACCTATCATGAAAACAAATTAAATGATGACTTTAATAAATCTCTTATACATTAATTTGCACAGCTATAATAATTAATTGTATGTCTAAGAAATTATAATCAATAAGCTGAATAATGTATTACCCTGATGTTATGATAATCTTAATAACTTTTTAAGTTATAATATTCTTTAGAAGTTATTAAAGTCACTTAGTAATGGTAATACACAATTAGGCTTAACTTTTATATTACTTTATGATGCTTGGAAATTGTATGATATGATGTGTTTCATGATTTATTTTAAAATTCTCAGAATATTAATAGTGTTCTTAGTAATGCTGTTGTGTATATCGCTTAGTTATCACATATTTGTTATAATTTAAATTAAATGCAAAATTGACCATAGCATATTTGACGTCCGGTCTGCATTACACTCCGGTTACTTTGGTCTTCATTGTGATTGTTTTTAAATGAACTTCAAATTTTATTATAAAACTAATAGTTTAAGTTGAAAATTGTGGATTTTCACCAAAATTTATTACTCTGCTTATCATAATGTCTACCTAGCTAGTATCCTCGTGTGCTTACACATTAGTTGGCCTTTATTGTCAAAATAAAATATTTACAGGAACAACTAACATTGTCATCATACTTGTGTGAAAGTTTGAAGTGTTACCATCATTTTATATTAAAATTTTCATTAAATACTTTTGATTTTCACCATGCCAATTAAGATAATTTTTAATATTAAATTTACAATATGTGACAAATGCTTACATTACATATTTTATTGCAAGAAACACTTAGAGGTTTAATATAAAAAATAAAAAAAAACAGCTAGAAAAAAAGACATTATTATACTCATTCTCTTCTTTTTAAAGATAGTAATATCCTCATATTGTTTTATCTATATTTATAAAACACATCTTGCTTAATGTTCTCATTGGAGGAACTCGGGACATGCTTTCACAAGGAGTTAAGAGCTTTTATCTACCTTACTTACTAAGTGGTTTGTGAATGTATACTATCAATATTTAACTGCATTTAATTACTGCTCTTAAATATTATAAATAAGAAGTTCTACCCAAATCCAGTATATATTTCCATTGTGTATGCTACATGGTTAACAATCATTACTATTCTCTGCAATATATAATCAAGTATTTTTAACTGTGATAACCATGAGGTCCACAAATAGATCATCAGGTCTACATCCACAACTCAATATAAGATTTTTACAAAGATTACCATACTAACTGGCTCCATGCTTTGCATATAGAGGATTCCAGCAACTTTGAGATTGTAGTTCCATCTGTATATACCAGTACACTGCGCTTTGTACGCGGTTGCTAACCAAAGACATTACTACCCCATGGGTGATCAGTTATCTGGACAATGGCCAATACCCAATGTCACTTAAGTATATTAATCTTTGACTGTGAGATTAACATTCTTTTGGTATTAAGGGTCCCATCAGAACTCATTACCATTAATTTAAATGTTACATACATAAATTATAGTTAACAAGTCAGTCTGTTAAAATGTGTAATGGTTAAACAACTATATCCTAATAAGTTATTTCTTGCAATAGAATATCTCCTTAATGTACACCATCATTACTGTCGGTGGGACATAATGATAAGCTAATTTATTTACAATACATTATTTACATTTGTCATAATATTTTTAAACAATAAATAATTTAAAATCATATCAACATGTACAATGAACTCCTGCTCGTCAGACTCGCGGCCGATTGGAGATTAGGAGTTGAATCCACTGCGTTTTAAAATATTACTTCATATGTTAAAATCACAGAACTAGCGGTTAATTTCTGGGGCGTGGTTTCAGCACGCGGCAGGGCCGCCCGACGAAGTGACTAGCATCGGCTCCGCGCCGGGACCCCCTCACGAGAAGTACAGGCGTACTGCGTTTTGGAACGTCCGGCGGCACATCGGGCACTTGTCCGTGGACAGCGCGCACTTGGCGCACGCCACCACGTGACCGCACGGCACGAAACACACGTTGCGCTCCTCCACGTAACAAATCTTACACAGCTTCGAATCCTCCACGACGTTCTCCTCCTTTTCGCTTTTACTTTTGCCGGTCTCTGCTGAGGAAGTCGCTTCCTTCTGTTCCTTGGGTGTCGAGATCGCGCACGCCTCCGACATAACCTTCTGCACGTAGTCGCGGCCCTTTACTAGCTGCACGTACGCACATCGATCGAACCAGCGCGCGTGCTGCTCCCAGGGTATATCGTTATTTTCCCAATCTTTGAGACCGCCGTCGCAGTAAAAACATTTAGTCTTGTCCCCTTGACCGGTGTAAAAGAAACCAGCTTCGGCGAGCTCCTCTGGTTTCTGTCTCATACACCGTGGCCAATCTTTGAAAGTACGCAGACGAGCTGCCTCAGACGCGTAGCGAGGGTGAACTGGTCCCGGCATTCGCACGGGGGTGACGTTCGGCGGCGCTCGAACGCCGCACTCGTCGCGCCCCGCGGCGGCCGGTGACTCGAGAGGAACATTACCAGCGGTAGCGTGGCGTCGTAAAAATGGACACTGGGGGGCCCAGCGCTGATGATCTTTCGCGGGGTCGTCGCCTTCCACCCATCGCATAATTTCGACTTTGCAAAAAGCGCAACGAACTTCATCGCCTCTGCCTAGATAATAAAAACCATTTCGTGCGAGCTGATCCGGCGATAGAAAATCCACAGGCCACTTATCAAACGTTTTGAGTCGTTCTTCTTCGCGCCGCATGTCAGGGGCTTCGGAATAGAAGCCGAAAGTGTCATGGTTATCGGTTTTGTCGGAGGAGCCGGTCGGCGAGGTGGCAGAGGGCGACGAAGAAGCCGACCCATTGTTCACTTCGCATCCAGGATTGGGGAGTACTAAGGGGTCCACTAGAGGACGCAGTTTGGCCTCACGCGGTGCACTACGGAATAATTGTGTCACCATTTGGGTGGTGAGGGGTGATGCTGAATTATTGGCTGCCACTGAAAAGAAAAGAAAAAACATGTTATTCTCTAGTACTACTTAAACTTAATATTGATTAGTAGTACTCTTTAACTTGAAAAACCTAGCACTAAAAATTTTCTACTCTATTCATGTTAAAGATTTTACAACTAGCATGCTCTTAGTAATATTTATATTATTTGATTCTGTCTTCCTTGGGATTTCTTCACATACAACTATGTTGTGAAAAAAATTCAAAGATTCCGTTAAGATTATTTTTATTATTAAGGATTGATATTGATATTTTTTGTATACAACATTTATTTTTCACGATTATAAGTAGCCTGAGAAATAAACACAAATTTATAGAGAGATATTATTCAGAGCTTTTATCGCAGATCATATATGTACAAATTCATTCAAAACATTAAACTATAATTTAAACTGCTCAGAACTTAAATTAATTTTAATTAACTGATTAAGTTTTAACGTTAGTAATAATGTATATGGTTTATCATTGTGTTGTTTTGGCAAATATGGGACTGCCGATTTAATGAAACCTACTAGATATATTTTTTATTAAAGTACATAGATGATGGGATACGGGGATGTACGTAGTTGTGCTCGAAACAGTTTCACATAACAACGAGTTCGCGACCACGGTCGGCCTGACTGCGTCATCGACATTCCATTCCCGCAGCCTCCCGTCCCTCGCATCCCGTCCCTCTCTGCGTGCATTTAGTGCGCATGCACCCAACGGGCACAATCAATTTTTTTTAACTAAATTTAAAAAAAAACCTTTTATAATATACACAAGAAAAATCCAAAATTAACCATGTACAGAAACAACGACAATAATTTATGGATTTTTGTTTGTGCTATAAATACTTCTTAAAGAAGACTAGATAACAATCAATACAATTGAGAATCTAGGATTATTGCAATTCCAACCAATCCATGTTTCATTGTAGACTAGGTAGGCATAGAATTTTTAGTTATAAAGATAGTATAGAACGAATAAGATATAAATAAAAAGCAATGGCTGCGATCGCCCACGATCAATATTTACCATTTCTTCGGTTGCAATCTACTAGCATTGGCATATTGAAAGCGGTACAAAATAAATCCAATTTCACGTTACACTCTTACACATTGCCACCTTATTTTGCACAATAAAAATATAAATAATTTTAATGAAACTAGTATAACGCGTGAACAGCGTTCGCTTGGATTGGAGCATAGCTGACTACTATGCTACACGTAGCTGATTTCGTATTGCGATGATAACCCCAACGCGCATGCGTAAATATACGAGGGTTCGAACTAGCCTTCGGGGGGTGCACAACACAGCTGTGAGGGGCCGTCTGACGGGGTTGGCTGCCCAGCCGTTTTCATGGTCATTCAAACGACACATTTTAAAAATCGTTAATTTATATGTTACCGATCAAACAAAAGATTTATAAGTTGACATTAACAATTATAACATGCTGAAGCTCGAACGACTTCCATAATTTGTTATAGGTCTGTTACAAAAGATCATCTAGGTAGGATATCACCGCTGCGTCTATTTATGTCGCCGAAAAGTAAATTATACAGTGTTCTGGTTTGAAGGAAATTACCGGGATAACAGGGCTTAAAAAAACTAAAGCGGCGTGCCGTTTATCGCCCTAAATAGCACACGTTATTAGCTGGATGAGCTGATCAATCAATGTTCAGGTGAAGGTCTAGCTCGGCGAGTCGCCTCGAGAAATAAAAATATTACAAGTGAAGCGCTGTCAAAGCCATGCGACATCACGTGCGGTTGACAGATGTTAAATAAAATATGATGGAGGCGGTATGCGTCGCGCTTATAGCCACAAACTTATTTATGTATAGGGCACGATAAGTAAACGAGGAGCGCGAAGGAGCGATGCGGGAGAGATGTAGTTCTCAATCAGGCTGGCGTCTGGTGCGACGTTGCCGCGCCGCTCGCCGCCGACCGGATTTCATTCATATTTGAGACGCGACGTTGCCGCTTTCAGCGGAAACCGCGACCACACAGCGTAAAAAAGGGCCTTTGGAATGTGGCGGTACTGCTGGGCGGGTCTAAGCAGTACCGAATAAAAAAGTGACGGAATGGAATGCGGACGGTACTTAGTAGCGTACGCACACGAATAATGTTAGGTGTCCAAAATTTTAACGTTTAGTGTGAGTGGGAAAAATATTTTTCGTAGACTTTACAGAAACAAATAAAAATAAATTAAGGAAGTCATAATTTGTTGTGAACGTATGTCGTACTTGATTATTTTTTTTAGATAAAAAAAAGGTTAAAAACGAGTACAACGAGGACAAGATAAAAACGATTGCATCCAAGGTCCACGACGTTCGCCGCAAAGAGCAAATGAAATTCAGCATTGTAGCTCAAGAGAGCGGCGAGAGGCGGCGCCGAGCGTGGGGAAGGGGACGGGGCCGTGTTCTCATGCCTATGGGTGGTCGCCGCTCGGCTTTCGAATTCCTATGTCTCGCCTGCATCGCCTACGCAACGTAGCGTTGTACTCCACTTCTATATAGGCTTAAACATATTCATCTAATATCCAGGGTTGTCTGTCTTACATAAAACAATAATACAACCATACCGTTATGTAGACACGTTAATATATCGAAATTCCTATATATTTTTGTATCATAAACTATCACAAAAATTTAAATATACATAAGATACAACAGAAATAATCATAAAGATCTTTAATAAAAATAAATAACTAATATCATATCCCTTTTAATTCTTGACGACTAGTTTCTCAATGGAAAGAATGAATGGGTTCTGTGCCGTAAAGCGTTGTCTATACAAACATTAACTTCCTTCTTCATAAATGTTTTGAAAAAATAAACGAGACTACAGCCGAGTCGCCCGGAAACGATATCGGAGGAAACGAGCATCCGCCAGATGGAGTGCATATTTTATACCAGCCGAAACGCCGATCATTATGTATAATCTAAAAAAAGAGCTTATTATAGTATACTGCATGACACTCGTATACCGACATATATCTGTCCACGTTACCAAAGTAAGAGTTATATATTAATGTAACGCTTGCTGCAATTAACAATACAATAAAATTGTTCATAAAAAGACTAAATTAACGGAGGGATAAAAACTAAACGAGTTGATTGGTGTAATCTCGCAAATGGGGAGAGACCGCTAATATAACAACATGCCGCTAGCGCCGACAACGCGATTCTTAATAGTACTCCCACGATAGCCGCGGGATAACTGCATTCCAGTCTCCGTTTTCCCATGCTTTCTATTCATCGTTTTTAAATATTTTGAACCATAACTATATCGCTATGTACTTCAACTTAAAAATAATCTAATTAAACAGATGTTTTTAACATTAAAAAAATAACAATAAATCCATTGTTAAAATAAGATATAGTGAGAACAATGACACTGCAATGTACAGCGAGTTTTAAACTTTGTTCTTGTATTGCTATACTTTAATGTTCGCGTAATAGATGGCGCTGTTAGTCTCATGGTAGCAAAATACAAATGAGGAAAATTAAGAAATTATAACAGGAGAAATAAGACCAATAATGATATACTTCAAGTATAACAAAGCAATTAAAATTTAACATAGTAAACAATACATAAGATTCAGTATATAACTGGATATTATTGTAGCTAAGGAATTAATTAATATCAATATATTGAAAAAACCTATTCAACATAGATTGAAACAAAACATACTACACATTTGAGAGGTCATGGTACTAATTCAAGAGGCACCTACGGGTAGTTCATAATACAAGGTCAGTCTGACATTACCATTTTTAATACTTTAAGTCTGATTATATACAATGAGAATTGTAAATGTAAGTAACTTTATTTGTAGAGTTGCTTGGATATCATATCTTAAGTAATTAAAAGATATAATATTATCAGTTCTTTGTATTTTCACGACAACCACTCATACAATCAACTCATTGTATTATAGATTCTTATAATTATGATATATAAATCTTATAATTATAACACGAGATAATTAAACACTAAAAATTTATGTTAATTATATTGTATGTTTTAAAATGGTAAACCAATAAGGCATTGTGTATAGCATTTCATATAATAAAAGCATATATTTCCCTTTAAAAAAAAATATTAAAAGTTAACAAAATGGAAATAAGTTATGGAAACATTGAAGGCCTGTGTAAATACTCATAATATTTTCCTCAACCTACCTACCAGTACCCAGTGATATGAAGATGGTTTAACCCACATTAGCATTTATTCTAATAATGTAATATATTATTTTATCAGAAATAACACTTAAAAAACCACAGCATATAAATTTTAATGCATCGAGAAAATTGAGGTTGAATTTTTATTTGTTGACCTGAACCTAAGTTAGGTATTTAGTTATAAGAAATATTTCTTGTATTAAATCTTATTAAAAACATGTACCGGCGCCATCGAATTTACTAGTTTATAATTCAACGTAATGTACAATAAACCACCTTTATATGTCGACGTCGATAAATTTTAACCAATAAAAATGACGTCGGCTGCGTTCCAATTTACTAAACATATGTTTCAAAGAGAAGTTATGTAAGGAAAAAAGCCTTTACCTCTGATTGAGTCCATTTGCAATCCTGATTTTTATACCCAGAGTTGGAATTTTAACCACATGAATTGCTTTAACAGTAATTGTAACTCACTTTCACTGGTTTTAACAAAACCGACAATCAAATAAATAACACAATTCTTCTTCCATGAGCGCGAAACTCGCA
>DWHS01000174.1:0-10548 GCA_018247935.1 Trogonoptera brookiana
GAGAATAACTGATTTTGATTAAGGAAAAGTTTCTAATACTTTAAGTATAATTATTGGATATTAAATGTTTAAGTATTATTGTTAATTAAAATATTTTAACTATTTAATGAACAATATTCTAGTTTGACTCGCTGCCCTATGCAGACGTCCTTTTACTCTTGTATTTGATTGATTGTATTTATTTGAATTATGATTTTTTCTAGTCATAACTACTAGTGATTAATTTTATTTTTTTATCGCTAATTCTTACCATTTTTGTGCTCGCAATCCAAATTTATTTGTAATAAATGTCTATTCTTTATGTTCAGCTATCTATTCAAAAACCTTCCGGAATCGCTTTTCTGGACATAACATGATACAGTTTCCTTGAACATATTGTTTATTAGATATGAAAAAGCTTTCATTTTAATATAGAAAATAAAAACAATTTTAATTTGTTTAAAAAATATATTGATTGATTTAATTCACTGAAGATGTTTTATTAAGAAAGCAAATACTACACTTTATTAAGCTTCATCAAATACGAAGTAGATTTTACGTTTTCAAATAAAAATAAAAAAGCGTACATTGCGATGATATGTAATATTTCTGAATATATCTCATAAAATGACCTCATTTTATATCATGTTCAGTAATATGCACGGGCTTGATTTTTTTTTATTAAGCTTGGGGTAAAACCCCACCAACTTTACGCGTTTATCGTTTACGTACATGAATATAGAATTATGAATAAACATATCAGATAAACCTTTGAATCTATTACGGGCTCTTTTTTATATTGCAGTTTATGTTATGATAGGTTACGACAAATATTTACTATATTATTTTATAATGACTTCAACTATTTATACAATAGTAAATTTCAATAGATCTTATAATAATATTAAAGCGTTTCTCGCAAAACAACATTTCAAAACAAACAATGTGAAAAAAGTTAGGGATTTTAATAATATGAGCATTTTAAGAAAATATTATAATAAACAATAACGCTTCTGCGTATACTCGGTAGCTTAATTATAAAAGATAATATTTACAATCGATTTAACGGGTTTTTCCTGCTTTAGTCACAAAAATGTCCATGCGCTGTGTATCCTGCTTGTGATAATGAATGCGCTCTTTGTGCACGCACAAAGCCATTCAACAGCATAACAAAGAATACGGAAAAACAATTTATCTTTGACGTGTTTACTGTATAATTATTTTAAACCAAGTTTATTTATCTCAGCATTTATAACCATTAGTTTATCAGTTGCTTACTCCTATATGATATTATTAGTAGCTTTAGTAATTTACCAAATCGGTCAAACGTACTGGCGATGGGTCTTTGCTGTCGGGAACCGTCTAACTAGGTACCACCGCCGCTCCTATTTCCGCCGCCTAATAATAGCGTGCAAGCATTACTGTGCTCCGGTTTGAAGGGAGTTGTGGCTAGTGAAATTACTGGCTAACAAGACTTAACATCTTATATCTCAAGGCGAAGAGCACAATATGGTGCTGAGTGTATCATTCTAACAAACGCTACGTTGTTATGGGCTGGCGTATCACTTACCATCAGAAAAACTTTTCGCTCGTCGCTTTGTAGAATAAAAACAATTTTCTATTTTAAATTCTTCATCACTTACTATTGGTATGGATATACAAAAGATAAGTAGTGTATTTTCAAATTGCAGTATAGTACGTTTTAACATATTTTCGTCGTTTCTTATCAATAACGGTTAGTAATTTGGCTCAAAAGCGGCCTGCGTCATAAAGTTGAGTCATGTTCGGAAATGGTGACGCTATTATCAGTTGATAACTGGGTGCTAATGTCATTTAAAATATGTCTGCAAAAATACCCTGAAACTTTGTAATAAATTATACGTTTTAATAAATGTTTTGTAAATGTTGTCCATCAACGTAAATACCCTGTATGAGTAGCCAGATTATATTTCCACAGTCGCTCTACCTGCCGGTAAATGACAGTAACCAGCATTTACCACTGTACTCGCCAATTATTATACCGATCTTATTGGTTACAGTAAATACAAGATACATAACCCGTATTAAAAGATCCCAATGATTAGCAGTGGATTTCGACTGTTTGAAATAAAAATGACAAACGAAAATTTTAAAAGTAAAATGGGAAGAGATCTAGTAACCTCTAAAAAACGACACATTCGATTGTTACGAAAATGAACATAGCTAATAACCACTCATGATCCATTTATCTTTCAAACTAGAAAATCTAAGTTAAAATTGGTCCAATCGTTTCAAGCTACGATGCAATTAAAATTCAAGATAAAATATCTTTCAGGCTTAAATTTTGTTTTATCTGCAATGGGCTAACACTTGACATCAATATCACATGGTGTTAAGTGACAAGGCCGTAGATGATGTAGCATGCTCGCCCACAATACTTTGACGTTCATATAGTGACAACCGAAATACATCAAAGCTGTTATTATAGCTTAACTACAATAGAAGAGTTGTAACTGGCTGGTCTGGTGGAGGTTTGAATAACTCTACCGCCGCAAGAGTGCACAACATGCGGTTCCGCAATCGAATCAGGGACGCCTGTACAGAAAGAAAGTGCTTAGCCATCACAAAAGCAGTTAAATATACAGTTAAAAAAAGTTGTGTGTTACAATTACAGACAATTTCTCTGGAGTTTTCGACTGCCGGGTGAAGCGCAGAAAATCGACCGAATGATGGAATGCTTCGCGCAGCGCTACTGCCAGCTGAACCCCGACATATTCACCAACGCGGACACCTGCTATGTCCTGAGCTTCGCTATAATAATGCTCAACACGTCGCTGCATAACCCCAGCGTCAAGGACAAACCGACACCCGAGCAGTTCGTCGCGATGAATCGAGGCATCAACAACGGCGGAGACCTGCCCCAGGAATTGCTCTTGGTGAGTACTAGTGTTTCATTAGAATTGGTCACAGTTTTTCATAGTATATTAATATATTACAAATTATGAATACATAGTATGAAGGATCGATTAGAATTTTAATAAATACCGTTGGGGCCTACAATAAACGGTACGATGGTACCTAGGTATTGCTCGTAAAAAGAGTTGAACATAAAAATGTAATAGCGACAAATATACTAGTGTAGCTATAAAAATTACTAATTATTACCCGGTAATCAGTACGGTTTAATCTGAGTTTTATTTGGTTAATTTCGCGTATGTTTTTTTCGAAACCGACCAGCCGACGTTTTTTTCCATGATATTGTAAATATGCCGCTACAACAGTGTTGCTGCGTTCTGTCTGTCAACATATAAGAGATAGAGCATTCTGCGCAGACACGCTTCATCCTTAGCCCCATTGTCACATAACACCATATCAAATTGAGGTCTACTGTTAACCCATTGTAGATAAAAAAATAAAATAAATATAAGTTATTTCGCGTCTTTACATTTGGGATATAATATTCAATGAAATAGATGTTAAAATAAATTTGCAAAAATCGCTTTATACATTGTACTTGAGTTTAGGGCAAAACTTGAAAATTAGACATTACACGTAATTAATTGTATCGCACTACGGACAGGTTTTCTATCGTTAAAATGAAACAGGCTGTGTTGTAAATTCTCGAGGTCAAAACACGACGAACCTATGTGTGGAAACATAAATATATTCCGTTATAATGTGATTTCCGACCCGACTCTATTCGATAGCATATCTATACAAAACAGTCCCGTAGTGCCTAATCGCATGTTTTGTATCTATGAGAATGAATAACGAATTGTGGACTTTGCGATGCATGATATGCAACATGCCTCGGCAAGTGGAAATGCTGCTAATGTGTGATGTGTAAAGGCAAAAATATCAAAGGCATCGATGTGTCTATTTATATTTCAAAATCCACTTCTATAAAATATACTTGTGCGTCTTCATTCAGGATATTCCCTAATATTTTTTGGGGTCTGCCCTTTTATACCGCACAAACTTCACAGTTTGCACTACTTTGCTTCAGATATTATATTTGTATTTTTAAAATAAATTATAATAGATCGCACTCAAGTTATAAGTCGTTCATAACCTCTTCTTTCTTTTTTAAAGTTATTTACGTAGTCATCATTCCATCTCATTATACATATCGTACTTATGTAAGCGAGCCGCTTCTGACTAAATTATTCGCATTATATCTGCTACTCTAAAAGTGCTTCGAATGTACTCATTTACTGTTTTATACATTTGTCCGAAGAGTTACCCGCACCCCTCTAAACCAACGCAAGATTTTTATTTCAATGAAATATAATTTAATTGTAAATTACTAATGAAACAAATCAACATTTATATGCGAACTATCCATCCAAAATTTTTTAATATTATATTTATGGAAACATTCATATGAAATTTTCATATGTTCGCAATAAAAATAGATAATAAAAAAAGTACTCAAAACATAAATAAATTATTTTATCTATTAACCGTTTACGGCGAACGTAGATACATAATTTGTTTACATTAATGTCGGCGATAACATTAAATAACTATAAATAAATACAACCTTAGCACATATCAACTCAGCCATGAAAATTTGATTACAGAACAAGATCCGACTGTTTTGCATCGGCGACATTGACCTCTTTGCTAGAAAACTAAAACAGCTTGACGTCAAACTGACTTTGTAAACAATATTGATAGGCATTGCGTCGTTAAATGGCGCCATATCAAAGCAAACTGCTGACGCGATAAGAAGCCATTTGTAACACATACCGTGCGACTCGGTGACTGTAGAGTCGAATACTAAACTTCTCCAATTGTTTATTGCATTTGCAGTCATTATACGAGTCTATAAAAACGGAGCCGTTCAAGATTCCTGAGGACGACGGAAATGACCTCATGCACACTTTCTTCAATCCGGATAAAGAAGGGTGGCTTTGGAAGCAAGGAGGAAGGTAAAGATACAACGTATATTCAGTAAATCATCTAATACTTTTGCACATTTAATTAAACTGGTTTTATAACATTTCTCGTGAAGACATAAATATGGTTAGTGTTTTGAACAAAGATAAAAGAAATGTTACATTTTAACTTTGTGTTTTTTTTTTTAATTTTTGGAAATAGTTGTAATTAAAAATATAACCATCTAATTAGTTGTAATTTTACTAAGTAAAAATAACCAACTGTAAACTCCTTAATTTCTTTTCTCCACACGTTTATTCTTCCAATCTTTTTATTAATATAAACCATCATCATCATTGCATTAGCTAGTTTAAAACTGGGTTTTAAATATTAGTAGCTTTTTTCTTCAAATATTTGTAAATTAGAATCTATTTGAATTGCAGATACAAGTCATGGAAGAGACGCTGGTTCATATTGAATGATAACTGTCTATACTATTTCGAATACACAACCGATAAAGAGCCCAGAGGCATCATTCCACTGGAAAATATATCTGTAAGTATCTAAATTGCTTGGCGTTTGAAAGATCTATATTACCAGAGACTTCAGATAAGTACCACTGCAACTCTTATTGTATCAGTAAATGTAAATGTTTCAGTATCAGTATCAAGTAAACAGTTGCGTGTAAACATTACTATGTTCCATATTTAAATGGCATCGTAGTTCTTTAAAATTACAAGTTATTTTAATAATTATTTAGCTTTTGTGTGGAGACAAGCAAAATGTGGCGCAGTGTATATCAACATCAGTATCCATATTACATTGTTTTTTACCTCCATCGATCTTCTTTCATAAAAGAAGTCTCTATAATTGCGTATTGCTATTACGCAATGTAGGTTATAGCTAAAACAAAATTAATTTAAGTAATAGAATACCAAATAAAAATACAGAAATAAAATTTAAATTTTCTAGGTCCGCCCAGCAAGCGACCGACAACGACCCCATTGTTTAGAACTTTACGCTAGTGGAGGAGCCGATCTCATTAAAGCGTGTAAAACTGATTCTGAAGGAAAAGTGGTTGAAGGGAAACACACTGTTTACAGGTAATTCATCTATTATTAAAATAATTAAATAATTTATTAGTTTATCCCCACTACATATATAAATGAGATCTTATATTTAAAAATCGCAAAAGGTACATTTATATCTCAGAAACTAAAGACACGTCACTCTTACAAGTTAAGTTCAGTACTACAAATGAATCCTTCACTATATAAAAAATTATAATTAATTCAATACGCACTCAGTGATAAGTCTCGCTTGGTGGAGGTGGGTACCACTTCAGCGACTATCTATGATCAAGCAATAAGAGAAAAAAACTAGTCCCAAATATAGAGGGAATAAGGCAAAGATAATCTGATGTTTAGTAATATTGTTAAAAGGAGAATATATAACTTACAATAGGTTAAGAAAGTTAGGGACTCTGTTTTGTTTGTATTTACATTTTGTATCAAGAGTAAACCAAAGAATGTTGGTAAAAATTAAATAACTTTATTTGTAGAATGTCAGCAGCTACGGCGGAAGAGCGAGACGAATGGATCGAATGTCTCCGTCGCTCAATAAGTCACAATCCATTCTACGATATGTTAGCGCAACGTAAGAAAAAGGCGCAGCACAGTGTTCATTCCAGCTCCCACTAGTTTGTGCTAAATAAAAAACTATCCTGGTGATATATTAAACGGATGTGGTTTATACATATGTACTCATTACAACGCCTAATTATCAATACGTAAGCAATATGTCCACGTGAATCCAGATATCCACTAACCCACACTTGGCCAATGTGGTGGATAAATGGTATATAATTCTCTCCTTGTGAGAGAATACTCCGAGGACGATTAATGTAATGTGAATACAGATAGATTAGCAGTAGTTGCTAGAGGCATGTGAGTCAATTTTCACGTAAAACGGAGACAATTTGTGATATATACTCAAAAATGGCATTCGTCCTTATAAATATTTTGTACAGTGTACGTAGGGAAGTTATCAGGGAAGCCGACGTGTCATCGAGCTCCATACAGTGTTAAAATGACAGGAAACAAGTTGTTTGCTTTAAAAATAAAATGCACAAAATAATATAATATAGATTAATGAAAATTGTATTTCTTTTTTTCAAAAAATGAAAAGGACTGTTCATTCCAAAATATACTTACACCTACTACATATATCAAAAGTTAATAACGATGGTAGATTTCGTGTGTAACATAATTGTTGTTATTGATAATGTTTGTTGATAATTGTTTATGAATGTAAGGAAATAATAAATGAAGAGGAATGGCCTAGAAAATACTAACGAGCCATGAAAATATATCTCATAAAACTTAACGATAAACGGACCGACAAAATAATATTGAGAACAGTCACATCTTGACTTCCATAAAAGTGCCTGATTATACCGTAATATGTATAAATACCAAAACACGAATAACAAAAAGGTGTAGTGAAGTAGCTTTTTTATATCATTTAGTTCTAATACACCGTATTTTATGATAGCATATGCAGATCCTCCGTTGAGATGGATTACTAGAATAGATGTAAGGTTAGGATTGATGCGAGCTTGATATTAATTCCTAAATATGTTTGATTTACGGAAAAGCTAGCTCCAAATAATTTAAAATTCGTACATTTATCGACACTACGTTTTATGTAGCGTTAAAAATATTACGTATTTAATAAAAATATCTTAACCGTAATAATGGCTCGATGATGAGGATCGCTTATGCCTTATTTTCATAAATTAGCTCCCGGTGTAAATAATGTATTTGTGTAACGTTCATAATATAACAATAATTTGCCGTTTGCAGCGTGTTCAACTTTTTTGATTGCCACTTTTGTTTTGGAGACGTTTTTAAAGGAATGAATTTTATGTGGATCAATGATTGGCATCTCATTGACAATAATTTAATTTTATGGTTTGCGGGCTCTATTGGGCCTAAACTGTGTATAGTAAAATTAATGTTAACATGTATTAATCGAAAGTATTACTTTATAGTAATGTACCATAAATAGAAATAGAATTAGTTATTTTATAGTTTATAATGTAGTGTAATATAGGCTTTTTATGCCTTTCGGTGTAATGTAAATATGCCTTATAAATAGTTATAATATGTAATATGCAATTGACGTATTGAGGGATCCAATGTTATATTTTCTTAACCCAATTATATTTGAAAACAGGTTATGTATTTATTTGGGTAATTGTATATCCGTCGCATGTTCTGTAATTCTGTTGTATCATGTCATTAATTTATGATGTCTTAATATGTTTCATTGTACATTAATTTTATAGCATTTTATTTTATTTATTAAAATTGTTTAATTATTACAAGTATAAATTACCTAAATTGTTATGTATTTGTATGTGTTCCATACAAAATACTTTCTTCGTGTGATTCATAACTTCACGCCGTGCTTATCGTTACATCCTTTACTAATGTATGTATCAAAGCGGACGCCTCTACATTGCCTGTCTTCATCTTTTCTCGGGGTAGTCAAAATAATGAGCCTTTAAAAGTTAAGCTTCTACTTGATCGGACCACTGGGTGATACGATCCCGTGGTCTTTTGCCATAGATCTTTTATCTCACAACTAGTTATAGTTATCCAAAATGTCAATTGTCTGGACTATCCATACTGTTTACTATATACATTAATGTTCTTTACATTTATTTATACTATCACCTTTACTACTTCAATAGATTTATTTCTAAATCTGTATTGTAATTATTCACAAATCTAAAATCAACAATAAGATTTTAATATGAACGTATGAAAAGGCCTATATAGAAGTTTTATTTCTAATTACTATAAAAGAGGTTTTAATGAGTTCGATAGTTATACTTTTTTTTTGGAACATACGGAATAAAAGTATTAGACTCTAATATAAGAATGATCAAATATAAGAATTATCGTGAATTGGTTTATTTGTAACGTTTAATGCGCTAAAGTGATTAATTCCTATTGCCATGTTGCTTTTTATAGAAACAGAAGTGATGGAATTTAAAGATATCTCATTTCATTAATTAAAATTCAATAATTTTATGTTAATTACTCAACTTATTAAGTTTAAGTTGAGAGTTAAATAGTTTATATATTTTTTTTAATACAAATAAAAGGCGAAATGTAATAGAAAAAAAATATTATAGGGATTAAAGCGTGCGTCCTATAGATTTTAGATCAGTCCATGCGGTTGTTGTTGAAATTAGAAAATAAAAATACACAAATATGATGATTTTTGTTAAATTATTTTATTGCAATAAATAGCGATGTCTTATTTATACTGTCGCGACTACTTCGGCCGATGGAGGTATCCGTGTCATTTTTTTGTATGAAGTAATAGATGAATAGCAGCGGCGAAGGGTAATGATCTGTAATTATTCTTAAGTTTAATTTATCGTGATTAGCTCATTTTTGTAAATTTGCACCGAATAATATTCTTTATTTAAATGATTTGTAATGATTTTATATGATATGTGCATAATGATTGTGTTGTAAATAATCATGTAAGGAAAAGAAATACATTAATGTCTTTATTTATTGCCTTGTTTTTCTCATTCTATCCAGGTACCTTGTAGGGTACAATATTGTAATTATTTGAATTATCTAACTTTATAAAGGCGTAGGTATATAAGGGCACGTATATGAGTTATTAGTAACAGAGAGGACTATACATAAACAAAGAAACCATTGAATCTTCATTGTTTATAAAAATAATGCTGTTTCTAATCTTTTGTTAAGTATCAAGAAAAGAATTTTAAAGAATTTAATATTATAAATGGTTGATGATACATTCTCTTTTTTATTAATGTCATGAGACGATCTGAACGTTTACGTAATAACAAGTGTTACTCCCGCTCATAGTGATGTGGTGCTAGTTAGCATTGATATAGATTGCACCAGATTCTGCTCGTCGCCTTGAGACAGGATCTTATGTTTCATTAATCAAGCTTAGCGACAGCGCCTTTTATATAGAAACATAGTAACATTCTCAGTAGGCTCGTTAATTATCGTAAAGTGATTATAATTTCCTGTTATCTTTATAGTTAAATATTCAACAGTCTAAACAGGTAGATATATAGTTACGTGCATTTTCTGGACCATTTAGTTAATTCGCCCGAGCATGACGCGTCCGAGTTGGCTTCCTTTTCCGACGTGGGTGAAACGTTTATGTTGCGTAAATATTCACCTCAATGGTTGTTTACACTTTATTACACACTCCCGTTCAATATTACTACTTTATAAAGTATCCAATAACAGTTTCGTAGCACCAAGTAGTAGTAGAAAATTCGTACTATATCTACTGTGATAGTATACCATATCGTCGCTCTAGTGCTAGATTGTCCAACCGACCTCTATGACTTTTCAAACTGAAATATTAACCGTTTCGGTGCCTTTTTTTAAAAAAAATATTTTTTTATGTATCTTTTTATTTCGAAGATTGTTAAAATCATATTAATAGATCATCATTCCGTGAAAGCATCTCAAGTAGTAAAACAAACATTTTCCTGGTGTACAATTTGTTTAATGGTCGGTTAGAAAATCTAGTATTCGAGCGATGATATAGCATAGTTATATTTATATTATATATACAGTTATATTATGTGTTCTCAGGAAGATACCTGATTAGCTAAGATATAGTCAGTGTATAGAC
>DWHS01000175.1:0-10548 GCA_018247935.1 Trogonoptera brookiana
GCTCTAGCTATAGTTATACGGTACACATATGAAGCGTACATAAATGAATAGAAAGCTTACTCTATCAAATACGATACGTGTTCTAGTATAGAATGATATGACGGGGAATTAGGTACTCATGTTTAAGACAAAGGGAGTGGGGCTTGAATAGATTGCATCCGACGCCTTTGCAAATCGCCCTGCTCAATGACGAAGGCGCCGGCATTTTCCACTAGAATAGTTTTTGGCACTTTAATATTACCACGCTTATGATAATTTGGGAGTTTGTCACAGTAAAAAACGCCTAATGTTAAATAAAGATTTTTCAACGTCTAATTCGTAACCTGCATTAAGATAAGTATACACGCAGTTTCCCTAACTAAACGAAGAGATGGGATACGGTTAAAGGCGTAAAGTTAGTAAGAAAATATTAAAGTATTTCATAGTCCTATATAAATACGAAATGACGATAAACTCTTTAAACAGGTCGACACAGTACAAGTTAGTAAATCATCGTTTATCAACATTGCTCTTCCATCCAATCCAATTAGCCGCAGTCATATCCGATATATGCCTAAAAAGTTAGCGGCTCACGAGTTTGTGTGAGCCTTTGGCGCGAACATAATCAGAAAAGCATACCAAGATACATATTTGTACTGTATTGTCACTACAGAAGCAAATAATCTGAATAAATAACAGTTATGTTTGCTACACATTGATCTCCGCATGTAAATATACAGGCTACTATCAAAAATTGTAATGCAGTTCAAATTAAATTCATTAATATATTGTATGGTAAATAAATCTAGGATTTATTATCCTTTTTCCGAATTCAGTGCGGTTCCTAGTTTGCTTGAGTGTTTTAAATAGTTAATTAAAAATTGACCTATTTTTGGTAAGGTTTGTAATTAACAAAGTTTAGCCGCTGCTAAATCGGTATAAAGAGCCGGCCAGTGAAAAAACCCGAATAACCGATAGTGTAAAGTATTTAATGAATTTCCTGCACCGAGTTCCGAAACGGGAGCTTTGAAATTAGTGCAGGACGTATTCTATAAGGCTAAATATACCAGCTAACATTTATACTTGCATAGGCAAAATAGTGACGATTTCCAATGAAATATTACTATATTATAACTTTGCATATGAATTCATTTTGAATCGTTAGTTTGCGATCAAATTACTTAAATAATTCATCTCATTTAACGGTATTTATAAGTATTGCGATGACCCTATCCATAAGTTAAACACTTAAATACAAATAAGTAAAAAAATATGGGCTTTTAAGTTATACTTTAAATGATAACGTTGAAAATACAACGTAGTCTTAAGCTTTGTTTTACAAAGTACGACATTTTAAATCATCCAAAATGTGGGTACAAAAAAGAAGTTTGGTTAAGAGATACTTTCGTTATATCGCATTTTCACAACTAAGACGGGCATTTAATTTTATCTAATAGGTCATTCGGATATCCGCGTAGCATGTTGCCAGCTTTAGCTTTAGGTGGACGTAAACGTCGAAATGGTATTAGGTATCCAGAAATAATGAGAATTTGCGCTTTATTCTTCAATTCATCAATGACCCCCCTTCGCCGCCACAAAGAAACAACTATTAAGAAGAAGTTAGGATCCAATTCGCAATATTTAACTTCAATCAACTCTTAAACGATGGGTCTTGAAATATACGCTATTAATTGACATTCTATCAGTTTATACAACACTGAATACTTAAAACTGTCTGATCCAAGCTTGAAAGTTGTTTTTACGTGAACCTTTCAACATTTCACTTGAAATTTTGGCATAGAATTTAAACATTAACCCGTACTTGGTTTAACGCTATAAGGTTGACTTAAATTTTAATCAGGTCGTAGTTATTATTTTGTATATCTATTACTAATAAATAAACTATAGGTGATGATTTCAGATCATAAAGAGATTGTAAATTTTATCGATTAGATGTCAATGTATTGATTTCTTAAAAGGTTTAATGTTAAATACTATCGCTAGTGCTAACATCGCGATGCTTCGAATACATTTCACTTATTAATTCACTTATGCAACTCATCGAACAGTGCACTGCTTTAATCAACTACATTGGGGTGAAAGTTGTTTAAAATCATGTATGTATTTATATTTCAGAGATAGCTTTTGAAATGTAATACGCTCGAGTATAAGCAGATCAGATTCAACGACATATAAGCACAAACGTGCATACAGACTTCACTTATAGGAATATAAAATATTAACTCAGATTTGCGCAACGACTAGGTAAATAGAAATGCTTAGAAACTAATTTCAATGCGCCGTGATATAAAACTTTAAACGTATGAAGTCAACAAAAATTTTTAATTCACTTTACGCTTTTTGTATGGTTTCTGTGATATAAGTACGAGTCGTACTTGTTTTAGTTTTTAATCTGCGACTGCTGCGTAATCTTGAACATTTATGTTATAGCTTAGTGATAAAAGAACGGAAAATCTTTTCTTGCATCGATTTTACTAAAACCTCTTCAAGGCGAAAGTAGTCTTATGGGGAGAGATAGTCGCCGTTCGAGGCTAACAACGTCTGTAATCTTAGATATAATCGCTATTTCACACCTTATGTGTGATTCATATCACTTATTCTTATAATTATAATCTATAAAAGAAAACATACTGTTATAAATAGTTTATATACAAACATTTTTGCAAAAACTTTAGTGTTATTTATAATTCTCACTAAATTTTAATACATTTGGTACTCTATTGTCTATCATATCTATTATCTATACGAACAGAATTATAAATCCACACCTTATTTAAAAATTTACTTTAAATGTTACAGATACAAAATGGGCTGCTTCGTTAGTAAAGATAAACTAACAAAAGAGGACATGGATTTTCTTAAAACCCACACCTCGTACGACGAAACTACCATCAAGGAATGGTACAAAGGATTCAAGGTTAAAAGAATTTGATTATTTTATTGAATACAGCTATTTAATATTTAGATGATTGTTGGGGGGAATAATTATGAGTTATTGACAGGTAGCTACACAGTTTTTTGTCGTTTAAATATTGATGTTTGTATTTACAGCAAGATTGCCCCAATGGAAGGCTGACACCGGCGAAGTTCGTCGACATGTACAAGATGTTCTTCCCTTCCGGGAACGCTGTAGAATTCTGTGACCATGTATTCCGCACATTCGACATGGACAGGAATGGCTACATCGACTTTAAGGTAACAATCACCGTAAACGACGTAGTAACATAATTTGAAGCGATTTCCAGCTAGATTTATTAAGATGCTACATAACGATATTATGGCAATGCGATAATTTCAATTCATATTTATATATGTATGTGTTTTATTTGCACGGCGCGATTAGTCTCTATGCGATTCTTTGTAGCAGTAAATGTTTTTAAAGCGTATCGGGTTCCGTTCGGTGCCGTCGCCAACGTGAAACGAAATAAACGTTTGTTACAGGAGTTTCTGCAGGCGATTCATGTGACTTCCAGCGGAACCCCCGAAGAGAAGCTTAAGTGGGCTTTCCGCATGTATGACGTGGACGGAAACGGAGTGATTGACATCCAGGAGATGACTAAAATTGTCCAGGTGAGTGACAAATTATTACTTATTACATCTAGTCATCCCGTGACATTTTTTAATACTTTACACCCTTCCTACGGGTATAAAATGGCATATTACCGACTAATACTGACGTATTTTATCAAAAAGACTCCATAGAGCTTACTGTAGATGAAAGGACTTGAAGAAAATTAATCAGTAACTAGTAAATATGGACACACAATAATCCTTTAGTTCTAAAAATTATATAACGGTACACATATTACCAAACATAGCTCCTTATTTTTTTTTCCGATATTAATAGTCTATATATAGTTATCTATTAATTCCGATATTAAAAGAAATATATACACTTAAGTCTAAAGTTAAAAATATAATTATTTTAAACTTTAAAATCTTCTTCTCTTTATTTTTCTTTAGCATGACGGCTTTATAAAAACGATTTAATTTGATGTATGGACCTATAGAGTACGTACGTAGAGTTACATATTTCCAAATTGATCAGCATTCAATTTGTTATAAACTTAATCAATCGATCTCCAAATCGATCGATCGTCCAGACTGCCTACATAGGCAACAGCATGTTATTTGCTTTTAAAAGCTGAAAGGAATTTTGTAAATATTTCAGGCGATCTACGACATGCTGGGCGCCTGCTCCAGCAACAGGCCTGCCGACTCTGCCGAGGAGCGCGCGAAGAACATTTTCGCGAAAATGGATGAAAACAACGACGGGCAACTCACTCAAGAAGAATTCCTCAAGGGTTGCCTCCAGGATGAGGAACTTTCGAAGATGTTAGCCCCTTAAACTGGCTTCCATTAACATAAGCCGGTTTCACGAGTTCACATTTTCGTTACATTTTATCTTACGATAACCCGACGGCGCCAACTTATTAGCACTATAACGCTTTTGATGGAACGACATGGACTTGCAAGACATTCACTTAATTTTTTTTAATATTTCCGGTCTCGGTTAGTCATCGTTAAATCAACCATTTAGGTATTGTATATAACTAAGTTGAAACAACAAACACTTATGTAGGTTTATAGGAAAGAGGAAAAGACAATTGAACAAGTTTTCAGTTTCAACACTGTTTGATAAAACTCTTGAGTATAAGTGGTTAATATCAAGTAAAGGTAAATTTCTTGGTCCGTTACGATTTGATATTTTCAAACAGATAATTGTTAAAATCAGGAATACAGTGTGTGTAAATCATCATGGCAAATTATCACAAGGCAATGCAACGAATAGAGCCAAGTATGTAGTCCGAACCGGGCGGTGGGGTCCGCCTTGTCGGTTCTTATGTATGTTACGGCTAAGTCAAATTTATTCGGTATCACTTGAAACTATAACACATTTTTTTCTGTAATCTGATGAAAAATTTAATGCGGTATTAATATTTCTTCTCTCATAACTACAATGGCCGTTATTCAAGTCGCTGTCGGATTATCCATTCGCGTATCTATCGTTATCCATATACGTTGTACCCCCGTAAAATATAAATCAAAATCGATTTGTTTTGACATAAACTAATCATGCACTATCAATCTATGTTTATCACAATTTATTTATAGGGCAAAAAAAATAGTCTAAAGTGTTAGCGGAGTTGTTCAGATTATTAACGTTTGTCGTCATCCTCGACGAGAAAATCTTACAAGTATAAACTGCAACTATCATATTCTGACCAACCCCGTTAAACACTAAGTCGTGTCGATGTAAGTCTTATCGAAAATAATACTTAGATAAGATGCGTAAATATAGTTTTTAATGTCAATATCGATGTATTAATATCATTCATATTCGGTGTTTTTCGTCTAATAGCTAAATGTTTTCCATCATAGGTAAAGTTCAAAACTGTACCCTTTAGATTAGACCTTTGTCACCATTACTTCGAATGCGACGACAAATAAGATTTGGTCTAGTATTTACGTTTGTCCACAGATCATCGGATCTAATGTTCAACTTATGCTAAGAACGTACTTCCCTTCAGTTCTGTCTTTCCACTACTGTGCCTTCTAGTTCTCTTTGTAAATAGGTTGTTCGCTACTGCATTTACGTCAAATCTCAAGACTTTCTTTCACCTAAAATAGTTTTCAAATATACTACTTTAATTTTGATTTCTACGTGTCTTCCTTTTTGGTGAATTATTATTTCACTTGCAAGCAACGAAACTACGCAATATCCATGCAATGAAATTTAGGGAAGAACCAATTGAAACGGTATCGGCATAGTTTAATTCAAAAAGACCTAAATGCTTCTCCGGAGAGTTTAGCAGAAATAAAGTAACAAAATTAAGTATTGGAAACCTTTTCAGCAATCAACAATATAACAGTGACAAAAATATGTTTCCTTACCATTGCAAAATACGAAATACTGTATTATTTACGTGCACATAGAAATATAATGTACTCGTAATAAAAACATTCCATATTTATCTACAAATATTTGTAGCTAAATAACATATTTTAGTGTTTGTAATAAATTTATGGTTCTCTCTTTGTATTCCAGTTTTTTGTAATTATCTTCTTTTTATTTTTATATTGATTTACAAATGAATAATAATCAATTAATGTTTCTATAACTTTACAACTCAGTTTTATAAAGTCATATTTCAATGCGGCGAAATTGAGATTTTCTACTATTTGCAAATAGTTTATAATCGATGTAACATTTAAGATTATGTTGTTAAGGTGTTGTCCACTTACTCGCCCGCCATTTCACTTGAAACTTAAACATGGCCATAGATGAGGTGCGAATGCGCGAACTACTTACGTTTAGCATATTAACGAATTCTGTATTCCTAACGGGGTATTCCATTGCGATGCCTATTACCGGTTAAATATAACTCACGGTGTTACAATCTGTGTTTACTTAACGATTGCGTAAAGAATGGATCAATTACAGGCAACTAAATGACTGAAAGCACAGGTAATCGCATGAAGAGGGATCAACAACGTTCTAACAATGGTGTGCCCTCTCCCCATCCCCCCTGACAGGGTGTTGTATGACATATCAAGAGATTGGATTTGTATGAGACGAATTTCAATTAAAAATTAATATAAACATAACTAACCGTCGTTCAGTTTACTATTTTACATTACGATTCCGTTATTATGAACGCTTTTCCGTTTCGTTTTCCTAACTACAAAACTTTTCGCGATCACTTTCGGCCTGTGAGCCCTTTAAACTTTTGGCAATCTGAAATTACTATAAATTTTCTTGATGTTCTATTCATCCAAGTCCACGTCCTAGTGTGTAGTTAGTAGCTTAGTGATAACGTATTTTAAACGAGCACAAACTACAAATAGTATTCTATGTCTATAAATGTTCATTAAAAAATACTTTTCGTTACATCTATGTTATGCTTAATGTTAAGATTATATTAATTTTAATTATTTTTATGTGATCCTTATTGTTAGTATAATAATACGGGTTTTCAACTAATGTTATTTTAATATAGAGATGAGTCTCGAATATTGACAGCTCGGTCTAAAACTTTCTTAGATCTTCTCGGTTCTTCCTTTACTATTACAATGTTGTCAAGTAGAAAACGTTATTATTTATATTTATTTATTCGTTGGTATTATAGCGAGACTGAGGAATATTTCAAGCACAAAAAACTCTCAACACTACTTGCATCTTGTCAAAAAAAAAAAATCTTTCGTAGATATGTGTCATAGAATAGACATATTCGTAATTGAGTAAATTTAAGTAGCGGCTACTCCAAAGCAGAATTGCATTTTCGTTTTTTTTTATTTTAGATACTTTAGAAATATGTTTTTGCAATGTATTCACACTTCAAAGTAAAGTTCACTTAACATAAAACCTCATTAAATTCATAAATACACAAGGCAAGGTAAAATTCGGTATAAAAATTATCATACAAAGTGTATTATGTTATTCTTACAGATTTTCTTTCATTGAATAATTCTGTTTAAGTTTTGAAGATAATCAAATGTTTATTTAGGTATACTGTAACCAATATCCACAGAAGTTATTTTAAGTATATTGATCATTGATTAATTTTTATAATATTATGAAGTAACGCATGTTGTATTAAGTTAATTATGTATACATTTGCGGTTTATAATCGGTTCTAGTTAAGGCTACTATGAGGCACTTGTATTAGATCGTATCACTATATTCCCATATCTCTATCGTATTTCTAAGAATACATATTTTTAATGATTCACAATTTGCCTACTCATATTTAATATACAAATTAAAATGATTTTCCATTTGTTTTGCTCTCTCCCTATTCATCACATATTATTCGTACATTGTAGAAAGCAGCATTGTACAAATACACGTAGTTTGTAGTAACTGTGACAAAACTATGTAAATAAAAATCTACCCAAGTTTAAGTTATCAAACGCCTAGGATGTAACAAGATAAAATTCTTATTACTAACTAAAATTTCAACTTAAAACTAGGCGTTTTTTCATGTAACAGTCATCACAGTCCTACAGAAGTAATTGGGTAGATTTAAACATTTTAATACAAATAAGTATTCGATTTTATAGTATTTACATTAAATAATGTTTTTATTTTTGTCATCAACATCCTAATTTTAGCCTATTGATGTTTAAAGACGCACCATAAAAAAGGTATTTGCTGTATATATGTGCTTTAGGTTTGATATGCAGGTTGGCAAGTTTACTATGCTGTTACTGTTACAGAGAAAGCTACCGCTCATTCCTTGGAAAAGTTCTCCCCTTAATCGCCATTTATGACATCTCCAAGATAGGTTTACAATAAGGAAGCATAAAACTGTCAGCCGTATGAATATTTTTTTAAAATTAAAGCTAATTTGAAATTAAGAAAATCCTATGTCTGAAAACTAAAGAGACAACAGACAGATTAATCACACGTTTAGTTACTTGAATTCATCCTGTATACATATATGTTAGAGAAAACTTTTGAGCTCCATAATGTTCTTTTAAAAAAGTTCTAGCAGGTGAGAGCTTTCAGCTTTACGATATACAAGTTTAATAAGTACCTTCACTTATTCCTAATGTTGAATGTTTTAACTGGTTGAGTAAAAGCTGAAGAGTAACTCTCACCAAATCCAAAACTAATATATGACTAATATATAATCTAAAGAAGAATATGATTTAACCAAAACAGTTTTTCTTCTATCGAATATGTGAAATATATTTACAAACAAGCAATTGCCGTGTTTTCCGAAAAAATATCACCGTTAATCTAATTTTCATTGGCGGGCAAAATGGGTGACCAATAATATTTAGGTAAAACAATAAAAAAGAATCTTTCTGATTTCCTATGCTGGGCTTCATAAATATATGTCCTATCGAGTCCCTCACCACGTATAACGTATTCATATTAACCCTGAATACATTTGAAATCAGCACTAATACATAATTCATAGAATGAGCCATACAGTAGAATCTGAATATAATAGCCTATATATAAAGTTAAAAACCCGTATGTCGCGATTTATTTTAGAGCTGTTACTAAATATAAATGACCAATAAATCTGGAAGAGTAATTTTTCATTACAAACCAAAGATTGTCTTCAGTCAATAATCAAAAATGAGTCTATAATCCTGTGTTTCTGAAACTCAATAATTTCTGACACAAACAATAAATAATTTCTCTTGTATAATATAATAAAACAAATTATTACAATAACAAAAAAAGCTGACACTGATGCATTGCATACTAGTTGTTCTTATTGTTACTTACAAAGTAAACAAAGTTTAAGCAAAAAAAATACACCAAGAAACACACATCCCGTTACTTTATCAAATAAAAAAATTATAGTGACATTAAAAGCCATTGGAAATTATTTAATAACTTTAGAACAAAGGGGCCTAGTTTGGCCTCCAAAAAAAGGTAGACAAATAAAGGAAATTAACTTCTGTACTACAATTTTCAAAGCAAAGCAAAAGGAACATTTAGCGTATAATGCATGTGCATATAATAAAATGCTCACCATGTATATAATCTTCAATTATCAGTATTAAATTATTACATTAAACTTCCATATTGAAGCAAAAAGCATTAAAGAAAATATCACTAAAATGATGTTTAGAATTAGATGTGGATGACTTTGTTTAATCTTGATGGCACTTAAGATGTAAGGAAGAATAAAATTTTAAGTGGAAATTGAATAAATTTATTTATGTGCTACAAAAAAATTACACAAAATATTGTTACATATGGAGTCAATATGGGACTAAATTTAAAGACACAAATTGCCTTAACATTATCCACGAAAGCACTATGTTCTTGTTCGCACAAAATACTCCTAAAACCACACATTTTAACTGAAACACAATTTTTCAATAAATTTTTTGGAGGCAATATTTTATGCCCGGCATTTGTGTGTTAGTGATCTTGAAACAAAAATAGATGGAGCCACTGTAAGCAGGGCAAGTATTGAAAACCAGTTCGATAAAGTATTGCCCTTTCCTAGATTAGTTAAAAATCAGTTAATTAATATAGAAAACATTATTTTCGATGTATGTACAGTTTTGAGCTAATTTCATTTAATATAACTCCAACTTGTATATTATCGATTCGATGTTCGTTCTGTTTATTGACTGACCAATGACAGACCGCTGCCAATCTGTATTGGTTGCTTTTTAAATTTTCTTTAAAAAAAACGAAATCGCCGCAGTTCACGAATGTTGTCAGATCTAAAATAAAATATGGAGATTTGGTAAAGAGAATGTTAAAACTGTTTTTGAATACAACCAAAGTGGCAGAATGCTAGCAGTATATTTATGTTACGCACGATAATAACAGAAAACATCTTTACATTTAGGTTTGAAATTCATCAGAGTTGCGAATCTGTTGCAAGTGGAAATAGTGCATCCATAATCTGGATTTGGCGTACGCTTGACATTTTCATTGTTAACTAATCTTTCAATACGGATTGTAGGAAATAAATAAGGACATTAATTCATTTGATACCTATGGGTAATCATTAAAATAAACTGATTTCCAAGCAATGTTACAATACTTTATGTATAGTATTGGTG
>DWHS01000176.1:0-10545 GCA_018247935.1 Trogonoptera brookiana
ACCTTAGGACTGTAAAACTTTTATTTTATTTTGTAGTTGGTAATTTTTTATATATATATATACGATACCACAGTAGGAACATAATGAAAGATTTATATTTTTGAAGCACATATTTGAGATAGGAGCTACTTAATACTAAAATTAACATATTTCTTATATAAAGCAAGAGAAGCGGCGGGCACTGTCAAGCGTCCACTGTTTCTTTGCACATAGTTTTGATAGATCTCTTTGGAGGCTTTGGTAACTGTTGGAGGAATGACATCTACTGTACTATCTATAGTTAAGGCGCTGCTTACGGTCATTACTATATGTATATCGGGGTCATAGTGCGGGTTCGATCTTCGCTCGAAGTTCACGTACCGCTTATATCTAAAAAAAATGCAATACAGATATACAATATACATTTCTTACACTGTACTTTAAGATACTTTTTTGACTAAATATACTAGTGCTTGACCACGATCCCACCTGGTGGGTGCGATGTGGCTACCAGGTTTTGAATGTAAAGCGCTCGAGTCCAAAATATATAAACTATGTTCTAGATAACTTTTAATTAAATGATCATCAACACAATAAATAGACGTTCATTCTTACACATGAGTCTTTTGTAATGTATTGTGTTTTAAATTTGAAAAAAGATAAAGGCTTACAATAAAATTCTTACACAATCATATCTCTTTTGCTTGGCTCCTTCAAAAAGATTCCATTTGATCGCTTGATAGATGGAAACATGGCGCGCTCCTCTTCATCCGTGGGTGATTGATTAAGAACTTTATTGATTAAGAATGATGGAGACGGGATAATTTGTCGGAGACTAGTCCCTGAATTTGTAAGGTCATCCTCTGATGAAGAATCGCTATTGGAACTGAAACAACGAGGTTGAGGTTTTACTTTGTTATTATACTCGGTCCTGATGATTTTTCAAAACATTGCAAGTCTCGATAATAGCCCACAAAAAAATATATAATGTAGTTTCAAAAAACTTTACGTACTCGCTGGAATTATTGGAAGTGGTACTGGACCGACCGCTGATCACTGGATTTTTAGAGGCGGGTCCTTTGCTCTGTTGGCCAACATGGCGTCCGCGTACCACGAAAGGACTGAAGCTCTCGTAAGACGACGGCGCCAAGTCTCGCAGTGTATGGAACATCTGATGTAAAAAAAAGTATTTTCATTTGTATGTACGTAGATGCAGAGTACCTTTGTATGTGAGAAACAGAAGCTGATCAGGTCATATTATACGATATAAGTACCTAAAGATGGAAAAAAAAATGTTGTAGTTAATACTACATAATTAATAAAAATAAAACTTTAAATTTGTCATTTCACTGAAAAAAAAATTAAAACACTATAATTTATTTTACGGTTTCTTAGCATGTTCATTATTGATAATTTTCTTAAATTAATGAAAGGCAAAACAGAACAGGCAGAAATGTTTGTTTGTTAGACATAAAAAAAAGATATAGACTTAGGTAATGAAAATTAAAAAGTGTGACAAAATTCATAAATGTACAGTTGGGGAACATACAATTTAAAGGACAGTGGACAGGTCACATTTTAACAGAAATTAGAGAGAACTTTATGAAAAGTACTGTGGAGTGAAAAGCCAAGATATTTAAAGGAGAAAAGAGAGACAAAGTAAAAAATGGGAAGTCAATGTGAACGAAGTAGCAGTAGTAGTAAGCTGTAGAAAGCCAAAACTAGAAATTTTTGGAGGAAGCCTTCGTCGAAGGACAGTAAACAATATGTAACTAGATTGTGTAGATGCATATATTAATATAAGTTATCTTTTCATGGCGGAATAAAAGCAATAAATAAAACAAATTAAAAATATACAACTCACTTTGAATTCGAAACAGTCGGTAAACACTGTATACTCAAACGGCCGATTGTACTCTTGGTAAGGATCCAACATCTCGAGTGCGCCATCGCCTTGTGTTCCGATGATTTCACAGCATAGCTTTCGCATCTCGTTACATGGCAGCGGTAAGTGACGGATTACATCATCGTCCCACCATTTTGTAAGGGATCTGGAGTAATGAAAAATTAAAATAAAACATTAATGAATAGTCAAACGATCGCATTTGTGGGGAAGTTAGAGCTATGTACCATTTACGAAAACCACAATGGTGATCCTTGTGGTTAACAGATACGAAGCACATTAATATCCCTCTGCACTACACTTAAATCATGTAGCAGGAAGCATGATAACCCAAGGTACTTCCCTATTTTTATTTGTATTAATATGAAGCTTCTAGGCTTATAGTCGATGTACTTAACAACATAATAGAGACAGAGCATTCTAGACAAACTAGCTATACAATCTACTATCTCATTGTAACTTAATTAAATTTAAATTATAGGCAGGTTGTAATTAATATAAATACATTTTCACCTTCTGTTTGGTATATACACCATTGCTTCAGGATGATGGAAATAATAATCCGTAGGGTAATCCCAAATGGCGGGCCTCGCCGCATCCGGTACAAAGAGGCCGAGGAATAAATTCATTGTGTTCTGTTTTTCAGCATCCGAGAATGTGTTAGAGTAGTACCGGCTCAGGGTCTGCATTATATCATTACCGTGAGACGACCAGGGGGCCGTTTTACGGTAAGTTTTAATTCTGCAAATGGGAAAAATAATTTGTATTAATGTACTAAAATGGGGAAAGTTTGTACATTTATAGTCTTTATAATGGTGATATTAATAACTATTACATTGAAAATTTCTTATTATAAACCAATATGAATCTCTTGGGATATTAGATTGTAAATGTAACCAGATGTAGAAAAGAAATCATATGTTTTTTTTTTATATACTGTGGGCTAACAGTTGACCACAATTTCAGTTGTTGTCAAATACACGCTTTCTAAGAAAAGTCTACCTATTATATTAACAGCCCGAACACAGGAATTCTATTATGGTGGTAGATGTACAATATAATGGTGGAAGCTTATTAGGCTATTTTGTAAAAACTTATCGCCCATCAATTTCCACATGACCCCAGAACCGAATCATGGATCTATGGGCGCTTTAAAGGCAATAATATCTAGTTTTGTTTCTACATAAATGTTTACCTGTGCACCAGTTGTGAACCACCATACTGTAATGCAAGTGTATCCCCATGATCTTCATACAAACCTTCAAGTAAACGAACACAGTCTGAATCAAATTCTATAACTGGTTCACCAATCAAGCCCAATGCATATAACTGCAAAAATAGAACAGAAGCTGATTCTACATAGCCTCTATACTTATTCTGTACATTATCATTGTCAGCCACTTGACATTCACAGCTAAATAAAGCCTGTCAATCAAAGATCTACACACCATTTGATCCTGGGCTCTACATATCTATATATACCTGACCACCACCATCAGATCCTTTATGAAAAAAAATTTTTTTGGACACTTTTTCAGTTCTGCATTTACTGGCACACTACTTGATAACTTTCTACACATTGTCACCAAAAAAAACCAAACTGTTCTTACTGAAGATAAATAAGGTGTTAGTGATAAATGTAAAGTAAAAAAATATATTGACTTGATGGAGAGTGTATAGATACTTCATTCCGTAACAATGAGACACAGTTTGTGGTATCCACTGTAGGCTTAATACGAAATACACCTTTTTTATAAACTTACCTGATGTGCAAGTACACATTTGCCAATGGCAAATTGTGCAGTGTTAGTTCTATCAAGGCAATCGACACAGTTAACACGCACGATTCCAGTTTGAAGACGCCCACCTTGATGTCCTGGTACACCAGTCTCATCATCATACCCTTTGGAACTCAGGAATATACCCGTTCGCCGAACCACAGTGCGAGCTATAGCCGACAATCTGAAAAATACGATAAATTGAATTAAAAAACATCTTCTAATTCATATGTGAACTTTTACGGATTCATATATAAATAAGAAACAGAAGGCCTATGTCAAGCATGCATATATTAGCCAATGATGAAAGAAAAAATAATTCTTTAAAATACGCAAACAAAACATACTGCATATGCGAATTAATAAAAAATAAATAATAAATAGTAATTAATCTATGAGCAGGGTTGAAGTTCAGCTGTGGACAATAATAGGATAAACCAATTACAATGAGAATGAATAAACTTTCTTGATTAATTTTATGTTTATAGTGCTTTTCTAATTAAACACACTTGTATGTTTAGTTAGAAGAGTGAAGTACAAACTAAGAGTGAGCCAAAAATATTGACAAAATTTAAATGTTCAGCTTATTTTATACTAAACAAGTTTTCATCTTACTTATCAAGTACTTTTGCATCAGCTCCTTTATTCATTCGAGCCATATCCAAATGGAAATACTGTATGCCATGTTCTGGAGACAGAAACTGATTTAAGTATTTAACAGCATTGCTTATAACATCAGTTAATAAAGATTCATGTTTCTTCTTCTCTCTTTTCTTGACAAGATTCAGTATCATTATCGGTGATCCATATCTTCTCATAAGGTTGTTAAAATGTTTTGCTGGTATTTCAGCATACGGATCACTCAAGTCTATTGATATAGCCGGCTTAGGTACCATTTTTGATATATCTTGTGACCAATAACTTGGGATGGACCCCCTCATTTGAACAAATGAACTAAACCTGTGACAGAATTAATACATTATAAAAAATATTTTAGATACTAAGGTTGTAACTGTGAATGTTATATACATGGATGGCATTGCCTCCATGGAACAGTGGTTAAATGCCTATTTTGTAACACAGAGGTCTCTTGTTCAATTTCAATACCACATGCTGTGTAGTCTAGTTGGTGGTATATTTTTGAATCTGTCTGGCTTGTTACAATTATATTGTAAAACAGGCGTCACAACAGCAATGTTTTGATGTCAACATACTAAAGCTAGAATGTACTAGGTAAGTATTCCTCATCATCTACAGGCTCATTCTCATTGCACTATGTGTAATCAAGGTCAATTATTGGATTTTAATTATACCCATTTCTTTTTAAATCTGCTTGTACATGTTGGACTGTTTGATGGTATGTACATAGTCAACATTTAAATTTATATTATATTGCAACTAAACTAGTATCATGTTAAAATTTATAAATAATTCTCTCACCTGCCCACTGCAAATGATGATATCATTGAATCATGAACAATTTGCTCAGTTTCTACTTCATTAGCTACATCACCATGTAAGTTGGCACCTCTTTTCAAAAATCTAGTTCCAGCATACCTATTACTCCTACGTGCTATTAGAGTAAGGTATATTGGCCTTCCAAATATATTCAAGTTGCTTTGTTCTATAAAGCCATGCACTATGTATAATATCCAGTCTGGATGTAGATACGAATGAACAGCAGACAATAAATGGCTATTCCAAACAAATCGCCACTCAGGGACAGTTCTTATACCAAACTCTAACTTTGGGCTTTGCCCCCTTAAATAAAGTAACAATACAATGTTATTAACAGTTTTATAGAAATAGCGGTACTAGTAGAGACCAGCTCAACCTTTTTGCATTGTAGCTGCACTATTCATGTAAATAAAAATGTATGGTTTTTAAATCCTTTGAGGAAGCTAATCTCCAAAGCCTTATGAATAATATTTTTTTATTTTATAATATTTTTCGCTGTTCACTACCAGATGGAGTTGGAAGTTGCCACAATTTAACCACAGCCATGGCATAGTGGCTAAATGTTTGTTTTTTAATATGGAGGACGTTGTTTTGATTCCTGAGCCACATATTGTGGAGTTTTTTTGAAGTTTTATGTAATATATATCGCATTTTAAAATATGATAAGTCGAGTATCCTAGATGAGCATGTATCTGAATCACTTACAATCATATAAAATCGAAGTCAACTATCAGCTAATGTAGATAATACAAAAACACTTTTACACCATTACAACTTACTTCATAAAATTTTTTGTTAATAATCAGAATTTCAAGCTATTGATGCTACTACTAAACATTGTCCTCCTCAAAAAAATTCATATACAATTGTTATAAATTGTCACCTAATAGTGTGCACATAAACTTCTATGCCATTCCCTTCTAAGCTAATAATATAACAATGTAAATTAATATTTATTACATATATATTTTTAGGTATATGCATAAATTATATTCTGATAATTATAGCAGTGTTCCTTATGAGAAGCTATGTATAGTAGTCGACTTGCAGGCTGATTATGATGTTGATACTCTAGTGAAATAAATTGAGATAAGTTAAGATAATGTCTTTATAATTCAATGTTTTTTTTACGTCAAGTTTAATTGTTTCTTAGAGTATTATGAAGAAAAAAGAACGATGATTAAAAATTTAACCTGCTTTGAATTAAACTGACAATTGATATTTAAAGTATTGGAATCATTTACCTAGTTTTTTCTTGTCTTTGATGCAATTGTTGTTTCCATGTTTCAAATATGTCTTCATCATCATCATTGCCATGACAATTGCATTTACTTTCTTCGCTATTTGCAGAACTCAAATTTGAATGATAAACTGCTGCAGTGATAGGTTTAGGAAACAATGCTGGGGCAAGTTTTCTGGGAGGAGCAATATTCATTTGCAATGTATGTGTTATATCATAACTGTAGCTATAGTAAAAATTGGTTGATAAATCTATTGCAAGAAACATTTTGAGGTATCTCTGTTCATCTGGATGTTGAGGCTTACTATTGTCACTAGGAATGTAAATAGTTGCAGTATCTTCTATTTTGTAAATGGAATGTGGTCCAATCACAGCAATCTTCCTTCTCTTAGTTACTAATATAATATAGAAACCTTCTAAGAATCTAATAAAACCTGTAAAATTATTGAAACTCTGTTCAAAACAATACATAATCTATACTAATATCAACATTAATACACAATGAAATGACAAGGAATAAAAACTTTCTACTATGATATAATTATTATTCACATACATAAATATTATTTTGCAATTATTTATCTATACTTTTAAGGTAAACACTATAGTCATTTTTACTAATAAGTAGATAAAATTATATCATACCAACTATTCCAAATGCAGAAACCAGTTTGTTAAATCCCGGTGATCTGTTACCTCTGTTACCAAAACCAATCATATTTAATAACTGATGTATTTCTTGCTTGTTATATTCAACTTTATCATCTACTAATATCAACTCTCTTGGATCAGTTCTATCAATTTTAAGAACACGAAATCTTGTTTGGGTATTATTTGATCCAATTAAGTAAAACCTCTGAAATATTTGTAAACTTTGTAAAAAAAAATAATTAAAATAATTATTTAATAAGGGAAATACTTACTGCTTTAGTTTCATACAATGCTATACGTTGAATAGAACTAATAATAGGATGAAACATAATATTTCGTTGAGCCATTTTTCTATATACAAAAATTTTTTATCACTGAAAGGCAGCGAATGACAATATTGTTTAAATATATTAATAATATAAAAGGAGTAGTCTCGTCTACTTTGATTTTTGTAATTATAAACAACAGTATGTTTATTATATATTGTTCACATATAACATATATCAATGTCACTGTCAGTAAACATCAAACACTTCATAATATCGATACAACAGACTTGTAAAAATATTTTAACGATGTGAAAATATTAGCGATGAAAAGTATATCGCAGATATAAATAATTATATATGATTTTTATGTGAATAAATTTTAAGTTATATACGAAAATCATAAACTCTTTTAATTTTTGTTATATTTTCAAATACTTAATCACTGCTTAAAAACTAACATTTAAAAAGATCCTGTAGCATAATAACGTAGTACAATCACTAAAACCAAACAAGCGTTTTTTCGAAGGTTTCAGATATTTAGAACCAATATAAATATTCAGCTCATATTCTAAACAAGAAACACAGATGGTGTCCCTCTTCGATTTTGCAACTACTTTTAGAAATAATTTCACTCAAACATGATTTGAAATGAAAAAAAAATCTTCATATTTCAGTTTATCAAAGTTATCCTCATGATAAGAAAATATTTAGCCAATAAAAGATCATTGACTGCTTATTGTAATTACATAAAGAAATCTGAAAGTTTATAAGGCTTATAAATATAACAAAAAAAACCTCTTAGTTTCGTTTTCACTTCATTGTAACATTATTATAAGTTTAAATTATAGGTATAATCACATAGAAACTATTAATGATTTGGAGGCCTATATATTCGTGCATATAAACAATCTGCTATAAAAGGGATACGTAGCACTATAATTTTATTCAAAACCTCAATTATATATCATGGCGCTGATGTTGATCTATTCTTAATCACGCGGACTTCCATACATTCCTTCATAAAAATACTTCAATACATATTCTATTACATTGTATTATGTGTTATTTGGAATTGTATCTTTTTGGATATCTGTTAGTTTTTTTACCTTTACTCAATTCAGTGATAAGAGGTGGAGATGGTGGCCGCAACGCGCTTGTGGATGCCTCCGGCACTACAAGCGTCCACAAGCTGCAGTAACGGTTTACCTATATTATGACTGTTTGCCACCTTCGTAGTATAAAAACAACATTGTGTGTCTCACTTGCAAAAGAAAACAGGATGCTTTCTTTTTTGGCGCGTCCCAAAAAACGACTAGGAGAATAAAGCCACGAATAGTATGGCAGCTTTTTTATAATCATTAGGAATACTGCGCTCGCCAAAATTACATGTAAAGCGTATGCCAAATCTACATGTAAAGCGTAAAGAGTGTAGCATTTGCTACCGATCGGGGAGGCCTATGTTCAATAGTGGACAATAACAGGCTACAATGAATGGTCATAAATGAGACAACTAGAGCCGCCTGTTTAAAAACTTTAATAATTTTTAGATAAATAGAAAATAATGATTTCCAAGTAAAAAAAAACCTTCGATAATTTATGGTTGATCATAATACACAATGTATTTGAAAAGTGGTAAAAAAAATGAGAAATCATAATTTGAGCTTTATAAAAAAAATGTGTTTCATTTTGCTTCAGCATTTTAATTAACGACAGTGAGTAAAAAAAACATAAAAATTTGTGATAATATAAGAGTCTTATTGACTCAACATAAGTAAAAATAAAGGCCTAGCAGATTAACGTGGCGCAGACTTCTGAGGTCTAAGGAGAAGAATCGCGCTTGCGCGGGAGGGCGCTGGTGTCGACGGCGCGGCAGTCCCATGCCTGGCGGCGTACGCTTTATACGTGGGTTTTGTTCCTCGCCATCACAGCCGCATAGATTATTTGCAAGAATACGACGCGCCTTTCGCTAAGGCCACCTTTTAATAGATAACAGTGTTACATTGGATGTTTATGTGATGATCACAGTGGTAATGTTACGTTTCGAGTCTTTGGCGGTAGTAAACAACCGGTCCTGATAGGGAGGCTGCGTTGCTTCGCGCCCGGTTACGGTGGAATGCAGCAATTTTGACTACTGCGGACCTCCTAAGATCCATTCGACAATCGGGATAAAAAATACTAATCCAGTGTTAAGGTAAGTCTTAATGGATATATTTTACATCGCATTGATTTTCTTTTATTTTACTCAACATGTATCAAAATAGATCAGAAAGACCTGAAAATAATGGAATAGTAAATAAATAAAACTTTAATCCTAAATTCTATCACATAATTAAACGGGATGTAAATTTACTTCATACATCCCATAGATTTTATTATTATTTATTCTCGATATTAAACTGAGGTTATAATGTTAATAGCGAATAATTTAAAACAAATTCTATTAAATTTTTTAAGTAAAGATGATTTTTAATAAATCGCGTCATGAGGTTTTGAAATTTGTAAATTGTAGCCTTAATATTAAAAGATAAAGCTTGGAGCACAAAATTATTGAACGATTAACCTCATAATTACATTACATTCTATTTATAAGGAAGCATTTTAATAAAATTAAAGTGACTTGTACGAAAAAAACATAATTTCAGTCGAATTAATTTTATTAAATAAAAAAATCAAACCAATTGTAATACTCGATAACATATTCTTGTTAAAGAAATATATATTTTGTAGTCATTTACATAGTATTAAAAAGGTTTTTGAAATGTAATTATATTTTAAACAGAAAATTCTTTATTTTTATGGCATAATACGTGTAAACCCATATGAAACGTTTTTGCGCATGTGTATGAAGTTCTAGGACTTGTTTAGCTAACATTGTGCAGGACCTTTGTGGGCTCCGCTATTGTTATATGGGATGTATTATAACTAACAATACCGATCTAACAATATTATAGAAATAACATATGTATACCTATAATTTTCATCATACAATTGCACAAAATTCAGTCAGACAAAAACAACGCGTGAGATACTAACAGAGCAGGTACGAGACAGATTAAGTAAGATTCATCACTTTCTTTTTGTAGCAACGACTAAGTACCAAGAGAATGGTTTCATTCAATACCGTTCTAAATTTCTCACGTTAACAATTATTTATGGCTTCCAGCGAAATAAAATCCCAAGAACGTTTTGTTATATTTTTTTTTATCCACTCGCTTTTACTTACCTAGGGAACTGGGATTTTATTTCGCTGGAAGCCATAAATAATTG
>DWHS01000177.1:0-10536 GCA_018247935.1 Trogonoptera brookiana
TATATATATATATGAAAAAATTAAGACTGTTATTCACAACAACAAAAAACTTCAATGTTGTGATGTTCTGAATTTACAATATTTTTGTTTAATGCTTTATATTGAATCAATTATGTCTCATAAACCTATTAATTGCAGTAAGTATACATAGTGTAGTAAGTATATTTAGTGTAACTTTCAAACAATACATTGTAACATTTATACTCAACTAATTAATATTAAAAATTATTGCTGTGGTAATCTTTACAAAGATGTTTTCCTGCATGGAAGACATATTAAATACATGTTACTGCTGCTGTTTTATTTTACTTAGTAAATGTACAGCTGATTAAAGTTAATATAACATCTTAGTTTTGACAAGGTTTTATGAAGTCTTTATTAATCATTATGAACATACAATGTTGATGTTAATATTCTAATATAATCACTTAACATCAGATTAACACTGTGCATGTTTAGAATAGATATATAATAGACACACTAAAAAAAAATATTCTTCATTATACCTTTTGTTATTGAATACAAAAATATTAGTAGTTCCCCAATTACAAATTTCACACTACACACTCTGAATTTAAACAAAATCAATGAGAAATTAAAAAAAATCCCATATTTTACAAAAGTATTTATGCTTATTTTTTAGTTTACTTTAAATAATTATTGCCAATTAATCAAAGAAAAATATTCAATATTTTTTTACATATTTATTAACAAAGAAAAAAAAATCTGTAATACAAAAGAAACAAATGTAATACAGTTCTCATTAGGAAAAATTAATGACTGTGTCATAACAGACTACAAAGTGTCATGATTACAATACGTTATCTTAATTTTTTTTATCTAGTTAACAACATAAATTTTTATTTGCACAAGATAATGGTGATTTAGTATTTATTATAAATATGTAGTCATATAATAATATTTTTAGTCAATGTTATGTCTAAATAACAATTCACTAACCGACAGCATTTACAAGAAAATTATGATCAATTGTAATTTTGTTGAATGTCTGTGACATTCAGTCTCTGCACTGAAGGTGTAAATTAACTTTTTGTCTTATGAAGATTTTTGAAAAACTTAATTAGAACATTATAATTCAATCGAAATAATTTAGAAACTTCCAAGTGTTCTCCTATAATCAATACTACATTTTTTTTTACTAATTACGCAGATATTAATTTACTTGAATTTATAACTGTCTATTCTTTTTCACCCAGTATGTATAAATTAAGTTCTGTGTGATAACAGTGAAAAAATTTCTGTCTGCATGACTCAATACTACATTAATAATAATCTATTACAACATTAATAAAAGCATCAATAATAAAACATGTCCATACCCTTTAACGATATCTTTATATGTCATGTTTTAACTTTTGTACGGAATTCCTAGGTCAGTCACTACGTAAAATAAAAAAAGAAAATCAGCTCACCCTTGGCGTCACAATCAACACAATATTTGTTATCTTCATCCTTAAGCATTTGCATCAAAATGTTTTGACATCGATCTTGGATTTGTTTAGCTCGATCTTTTTCACTTTTAGAAGTCATTTCAATTATTTGTTTTATGATAATACAAAAATATGGGTGGATATGATATGCTAACTTATTTGTTGAAGACAAGAAACTAAAACCATAGCGAAAGTGACAGCCGATTTAATGATGAGGTGTCTATGAGTAATCTATGATAAATTAAAGAGGATAAATATTCAGGAATTCGTAACTTCTTTTGAGAACATGATATTAAATTATGTAACGCTTAAAATCTATTTTGTAAATGCGGATCAACATCTGTGGTCAATAGCTTTTATTCTTACATATTATTACCCAAGAATATTGCCAAGATAGCCATCACGAACCGTCACTGTCACTGTCATGTGTGACACTATTGTATTGTAAATCTATCAAAATAAAAGTGCAGATTGCAATTTCCTTGTTTTTCAACATGATATTTGTTTTTATATGCAATATATTTGCATAAACTATTGTAAGCATTTCCAGATTTTTATTTCTGTGTGTAGTTATGTGTAATGATATACAGATGCTATTTAGTGATATTAGTTGAAAGCTGTATAAAAAGTAAGGGCGTAAATTATTATTTTGGTTAATAGAACAATGGGGAATCAACTAGTAGGTGTCGCTCCATCCCAGATTTACCCAGTAGAACACTATCTTAGCGACCATGCTGATCTATCCTTTGATCAAAGGTTTGTATTATATTATACTGTTTATTCAACACTAAAACATGTCAAGAACTTTTATTAAACGATTTTGTTTTTTAAAAAGGAAATTTAAATGTTAACAATTTGTCATTTACAAATTTATAACTGGTAGTAAATGAAATAATACTAAGCTGTGATGCATATTTTAAATCTGGATTTACAGAGGCCGATTGCTTAGAGTTTTAATTAAACACTCCTCTAACATCCCTCACATTACATCTAATTCTTTATTTGAAAGTTTAAACTCTTTTTTTGTATTGTCCTTTCATGAGTCTAAGTGTTTACTTAGACTCTTAAAGAACAATATAAAATAATGCCTTGTACTGGAAATAAATAACTTTTATATACAAAGAAATTTATTAATGGAGAATATTGTTGAGAATGTTATATTTTTTCAGTTTGGGTTCCACACGTTTCCTGAAGGTGGCTAGAGCAAGATCAAGAGAGGGTTTAATAGTGGTAAAAGTATTTGCAGTCCATGACCCATCACTTCCATTGGCTGAACATAAGGAGAGGATATTAAAAATCAAAGAGCAACTTGTCTCTGCCTTCAACTGTCTACCATTCCAGAGAGTTATTGTAAGAAAGTTTATTTTATACATTTTATGTCATCATCATCAGCTAATAAATACCCACTGCTTAGTATAGGTCTCTTAAAAATCTCTGTATTGATTGGTGATGCAGTAACCAAAGAAATGTGAAGCTTTGTATGGGAAGTAAAGTTACTGATATAACATTCTGGATTTCCAGTCTTAAGCAGCAAAGGGCTACTCATTAAACGTAATTAATCTGCTTAAAATATTTTTTATTTCAGTTAACAGATAAAGCAGGACTTTTAATGCGTGAGTACTGTAAATACAGTGTATATGATCGAATGTCAACACGACCATTTCTCACTGTGCTTGAGAAAAAATGGATAACATTCCAAGTGTTATATGCACTGCACAGGATGCACAAACTTGGGATCTGTCATGGTGATATTAAGGTTTGTGCCAAATCTGAGCAGTTCTTTTTCCCTTAGTCTATAATAAAATGTGTTAGAAGCTTAAAGTGTGTTTATGATTTGGAGCTGCGTGACATTGTACGTTTTTTCACAATTGTTCTTACTTATAATTGCAAATATCAATGACCATTTTGGAATGTGTATAGTTCTAGAATATTTAATAATTATAATATTTATGCATAATGTGCAATTTAATAAAATATTTTATGTTACACTTACAATTTTACTTTATGAAGATAGTATTCTATAATATTGATTACAATATTATTAATTTTTCTTTTTAAAAAAGAGATAAAGCAAGCAGATTCTTTTCTGATGGGAAGAGATACATTCACTTATTAAAATGTGGCTCTAATTGAGACAAAATATACTGTACCACATTGTACTTGTCTCCTTGATACACCGGACGTTGTCTTATTACTGTCTTATTGTTACTTTTAGACTAAAATACAGTAATTTTTGCAAAATATTTAGAAAAAAAAAATTGCAACTGTGTTGATACCTGCCCAAATGGTCTAGCAATAAAGACCTACCACTTAAGATATTATAGACAACTTCCACAAGAACCCTTATAAACTATTTCATGTTTCCTGTGCATTGATATGGGGCTTTCTCTAACAAGGAGAGAGCAAGGTCATTATCAAATAAACCTTACGTTAAATCAACACGCCTTTATTTAACAGCTAGAAAATGTAATGGTCACGTCATGGCTGTGGGTGCTTTTGACCGATATAGCGTCATTCAAGCCGACTTTCTTGCCAGACGACAATCCGGCAGACTTTAGCTACTTCTTCGACACGTCCCGTCGGAGGTTATGCTATGTCGCGCCTGAGAGGTTCGTCAGAGCGCCGGATCCAAGTTATAGGCTCTCCGTAAGTTTTATTTTTTAATTACAATGAGAATTATTTTTATTAGTGACCTACATACACCTTTCCAAACATTTTTTGTTGTGACTATAGAACAAAACAAAAACAAATTAATGGACATCATTATTTTTTTTGTTTAATGAAACAATGAGACGTGCAGTACGTTCATTTGATTTACTTGTGGTAGTATTCTGTTGCTGGACACCGTCTAGGTGGTTACAATCTCAGTGCCTATTTCTGTCGCCAAACAGTAATGTAGAATTGCTATGTTCCGGTTTGAAGGGCGCTCTAGCTAGTGTGTGTAGCTGTAATTATTATGGTAACGAGACTCAACATCTTATGTCTCAAAGCGACGGGCACAATGTGGTGCAGTGTGTTTCATCTTATCTAGCGCCAAATAGTTATGAGCAGACTTATTACTTACCATCAGCTAAACATCCTTCTCGTACGTTCTCTGAACATATACTAGAACATATTTATAAAGAAAATAAAAAATGTAACAAACATTTCAAACCTTTCGCATTATTTAGTTAGTCCTAGGTTTAACATGTTGTTAATTTATTGTCGATAGTTTTCCAACATTAATATTTATTTGTCATAATAGCTTATATTATTCTCATTCTTAGGGTGATGATAAAACTGGTGGTCTGTTATTAAGTGAATCACCTTGCAAAGTAGGTGAACTGGTCCCAACAATGGACATATTTTCAGCAGGGTAAGTATTTTTTTGTCTTTTACAACAGAATTGCTAAAAGGTAATTGTGTAGGTAACCCCCTATAATGTAAAAAATGCAATATGATGCATATGTATAATATCATTGTTTTTCAATTAAATTATGATTTTTTTTATTAAATCATTCACAATGTATCGATAAAGCCATATTCCTTAAATAAAATCGGTTTTAATGTTCTAAATACTGTGAAGATCCATTTTACAGATGCGCTTTACTTGAACTATGGAATGATGGTACACCAGCCCTGGATCTACCAGGATTGCTTGCTTACCGGAACGGTGAAGATAGACCTTCTACAATGACTTTGCCAGATAGCTGTGAGCCTGGGTTAAGGGATCTTTTGCACTCTATGACTGAAAGGAATCCACGCGACCGACGGAATGCGGAAATATATTTGGACGAAGCTAGAGGAAAGTATGTAATAATTTATGTAATTCTCCAGTGATGTTAGGACTTGCTTTCAAAGCGATGAGACTTATGTGGTGCTTTATAAATATTCGAACATCATTATGTTTATTGCCTGCATCAATGACATGCAAATTTGTAAATGATTACATTAAACACTTACATATTTATAATTTATTTTTGTTTCATGAAATAAAAAATAACTGGGAGCTTTATGTAAAGGTCATTTAATATTCGATCCAGAATACTGTTGTGTAAATTTTCACTACAGAAAGATCAGTTCAGTACATGTTTTCATAAGAAGAGACTCATGGCTTTACTACTACCCCTTGCATGTGCTGGTTGGTGTAATTAACAGATATTTCATTATAACCATTGAAATCTTTCAGATTATTTCCGGAGTATTTTTACTCATTTTTACAATCCTACATGTTGATATTCTCGGCACAACCGATATTACCAGCAGATGAGAAAATTCTACGAATACACCAAGACATAAAGAATATCATAAAGATCTTCACTCAACCTTCCGACTCCAAAAACTATAAAGATCTCGTCGAAGAGACTACAGAGCCTTGTACCACAGATAACATAGAGGCTTTAATGAAGGAGGGATTTAAGGTTATGAACATCAATGTTACTGACTTTGAGGAGGAGAACGACAACAAAGCTCCAGAGAGCAGAGATCTCGGACCGGACTGTGAGGGGTTAATTTTAATAACTTCATTGGTTACATCCTGTATACGGGGTCTTCATCATTGTACGTCAAAGCTGTATTGTCTAGAAATTTTGCAATTGCTTTGCGAAAATTCAAGCTCCGAAACAATTTTAGACAGAATCTTGCCATACATTGTAAGTGTATTTGATATTATAATGTTGATTTTTTATTCTAGAAGTTAACTTCTAGAAGAACTTCTTAGAGAATTCTAGGCGACCTTGCTTCACACCATTCACGGTCCCGTTATCACATACATCGAGATCAAGTGTTAGCTAGTGGTAGACAAAAAAAAGAAACTGGACGGAGATCCTAGTTGTTAGATGTCGTTGAAACTGTTGTTTTATTACAAGAATCCCAACTAATTCTGTTGAAATAAAATTTTAAGAAGTTCTCGTTAATATTTCCTCTTCTGATATTCAGACTCCTCTGAGAAGGAAAAAGTCAAGGCCATTATCCACCATGCCTATCAAGTGTGGGTTGCTTGTATGTTGTGTTTTTTATGTCGCCTGATATTTCTATCAAAATGTTCTTCAGATTCACTTGTCACATGATGGCACAGCGCGCGTCCGCTCGGCTGCGATATGGGCAGCCACGAAGTGTCTCTCGCAAGTGCGGAACTTGCCACCAACGGGCTGCAACGTGTTCCCGGAGTACATACTGCCTGAACTGGCTCCGAGAGCCGCCGACTCGGCTTTACCGGTTCGCATTGCCTATGCCAATAACATCGGTCAGTATTAATCAACTTTTTTATATACTTGAAAAATTAAGACAAATAGGACATTGAGCTGAATAGAAGCTCCACAAGGTCCCCGTTAAGTTATATCTGGATAGTAGAATATTTATCACAACAATTTTAATAAAAAAGCCTAAGTTATTACTTCCAATTCCTCTTAGTTTTGGTATATATTTTAATGTTTATGGTTATGTCAATACTTTGTTATAATAATTACAATATTCCAGCGAAGTTGGCGGAGACTGCGGTCCGTTTCTTAGATCAGACGCAAAATATGGTCGAGACGGCGAATATTAATTATGAGACTGAACTGTCAGCTCTGCATGAGATGGTAAGTGTTATATATACTTTGATTATTTCACATTGAGACAAAAGGAGTTTCAACTATTATTACACATAGCTAGAACATCTGGAGCTTAACCAAAGAACTTCAGTGTTTTTTTTTATTCGACGAAATGAAATAGAATAGGAGATTCATCTGACAGTAATTTAGAGACCCGTCTTTATAGCACATTTATGATGTTATACACTGTCTTGTCTTTTGTCACATTACTGCTTGATGGCAGAAATAAATGCTGAGTTTGTACTTAGACGGTCTATTAACAGACCACAGAATATAATAATTATTTTTGTTTATTTGTCTGTAAAAATTCACTTTGTCTATATCATATTTTTGTTACACAACAGGTCCGTTCTACCGTCTCTTACCTCTTGACCGATTCCCAAGCAGTTGTGAAAAGGGCCTTGGTCGAGAACGGAATCACGAAACTTTGCGTGTTCTTTGGAAAGCAAAAAGGTTACAGATATATACGATTTATATAATTTAATATACAAATTACATCACAGCGTTGTATATAATTTGTAATGTATTTTTACTGGTTGTTACACTTTCTTGATTATAGTACGGTGATATTTGGACACAAGTGCACGGAGCCCGAAACAAGTGCTGATATGGTTTTTACTGAGAGTTATCAGCAGTCTCATGATGATGTAATGTATATTTGTACGTTTTCAGCCAATGATGTGATCCTTTCACACATGGTTACGTTCCTCAACGACAAGGAGGAGGCGGCACTTCGCGGGTGCTTCTTCGAGCGAGTGGTCGGCGTCGCTGCGTACGTTGGGCAGCACGCCGCGCCCATACTACTGCCATTACTGCAACAGGTATGTATTAGTTTTACAAATACTTACATTGTTAATGTCAGAGTTGAGTATTTCTATAATTGAATCATTCGTTGCATTACTAGCGTGCATGGTACTCATATATGTAGTCAGTCATAAGAACATTGATTATATATCCAAGTCCAGTTGTACCTATTTTGTTCTTCAGATACCAAACTTGTATTGAAGTCTAGTTAGGTGTATAAAAAATAGTTTCAACTGTTTAAAGGATATCACCCCTTGTTTTGAGCTATAAGCATTTTTCAGTGTACAAAAATGTTTTTTTTAACAGTAATGAACGGCTCTCTTAATGTTCACACTGTTGGAATTCAAGGCCTTCTCTCACAAGGAGAGAATCAAACCTATTTAACCAACACTTACCATATGCATGTTGCTGAATATAAAATATACAAGAAAGCTCATTTTTGGAATAGGTCAATTTCCTCTCGTTATTTTCCTTTAATAGAAATTTAAGCTAACTGATGTTTGACGAGCGTCTCTTCGGGACGTATAGCGCGTATGCCTTACATACTTAGCTGTCACGGTGTATTAAAAAAAAAATGTTTATATATAATGTTGTAACAGGGTTTAACAGATCAATCTGAGTGGATCATAGCAAAGGCGCTTCGAGCCACCAGCAGCCTGGCTGAGTTAGGCCTGCTGCCCAAACAGGCGCTGTGTGATCTGCTCGCTGAAAGTGCCGTCTACCTCGCACATCCAAATTTATGGGTAAGTGGGAACTATTCATAATTAGTTAAAGTATGAATTTCAAAAGCAAATCGTTGCAGCATAATAATTATTGTATTATACATATTAATTTTAGATAAGACACGAAGTTTGCGGGCTAGTATCCTGTGTTGCCAGTTTAATGAACCCTATCGACGTTAACTGCAAAATACTGCCGCTGGTCTGGCCGCATCTTAAACACAAACTAATACAGGTTAGTTATTTTATTTAAACAAAACATGTCGAAATTAATACTAAAGTTCGTACTTTCCATTTATCTGCTTCCATAGAACAGTAGCTAAGCGCTTGCTGTTTAACACGAAGATTTCTGATTTCATTCCAAAGTCACATGTGGAGTTTGGTTCGTAGTAGTATTTATAAGCAATTGAACTACCACACCCGTACTAAAAATCTGCCGTTGTAACAGTCAAAAGTCGCCCCTTGTCAAAATTAGAGTATTCCGGGCGAAAACGCTTCATAATCAACGCCCTCATTGTTTATTTAACATGATGTGAAATGTTTGTCCGAAATGTGTTATTATTTTTGTGAACAGGTTGAGAGAGCAGAGTTGCTGCTAGAAAGTCTGGCTGAACCCATACCGAGGAAGGTTCTAGACGCTGTGTTGAGGCACGGGGATGTAGACAGGCTCGTCCACACTCTAAGGGAAAGGAGAAACACTAGACTAAGGGTAAAGAGCACACTTTATATCTTAAGGTTTATTTTTATTATTGATCTGTTAGTTTTTATTTTTTCCAATACTTTTATTTGGGGCCCGGTATAGTAGTACACTGTACAAAAGTACATTATATTTTTACAGGTTAAACAGGGTATGATGCCGCAGTACTGTGAAATGGGTCAGCAATTAAAGAACCTGTTTAGAAGGTTGGCGTCAGACGGTAAGCACATCTCTTGCTACTTTTAGCTCTAAGAGTGTAATATAAATATACCTGATGGTAAATAAAAAGTCGAAGTCCTTTATATCTATGTTATTTTGTATACAAATAATAACTAGTTTAAAATATTAGACAAGGACAAGGGCGATTTAGGAGTTTACACTGGTAGATAATAAATATGAATATTTAAACTTGTAATAAAAATCACTACACAGTCTAAAATCAAAAATAATCAAAAAACATCGAAACTATTATACAAGTGAAAACAATAATTAAAATAAAAGCTTATACAAAAATATTGGGACCATGGGAGCCCTAATTTCTGCCGTCAACAGTAATACGCAAACATTACTCAGTTCCGGTTTAAAGGGCGTTGCAGCTAGTGAAATTACGAAGTGTGAAATATACGAGTATAATGTGCTGTATATTATATCAACTTAACTAGCAGTATATATTAATAAGCGGGTATACCATCAGCTGTCGCCCTGTCGTAAAAACTACCGTCGTAATGGTAAAAATTGTCAGTTTTATGTAAAGAGACGAAATAAACAGTGTTTCTAATCCGCTATTATTGTATCAGGTATGACGGAACATGTCGAAAATCAGCTGCTGGCGATGAGCGCGCACCTTATCAAAATACAAAGTTCGACAACGCAGGTGTTTATACATTCATTTTAACCTTTTTTAAAAATGAAGCGACGAGACGAATGTGGCGTTCAAGTTATGGTAAATGATAATAAGCCAGCAAATGATAAGCTGCACAACAATGTGGTGTTAGTATGACAAACATTACATCATATTGTACTCATCATTTTGATACATAAGACCTCAATTATCTCTAAACGGTCACCGGCACCAGTATCCTACCAGCACGCTACTCCTAAACCACTGGAGCAGGAACCACCATATCCTCTACCAGTATATGGGACCTTTCACCAACAAAACTGTGATAGTCATCATCTATTAAAATCTGTCATGTCACTATTTGTTTCAGTAAGCTTTATTTTAGCATAGAAAGTTACAGGCATATGAAGCGAATTAATACTTAACAATTAATTATGGACCTTAATAAATA
>DWHS01000178.1:0-10531 GCA_018247935.1 Trogonoptera brookiana
TTAAAAAGGAATCCTCAAAATTAAAAATTCAAAAGTTTTCCATTATATTTTCTCTTTCTAGCTAATCTTGATAAGTTGAGGCAGATAGAAGGATGTGGTCGTGCGCTGACGACTCTGTATGAGCGCCACATCCGGCGCATCCTCGTGGACATCACCAGCGACGCGCTCACCTGGAACTTGCTCACTCCTGACAGGTGTCTGCTCGAGTGTGTGCTGTTGCACTCTGGTATGTCTTTTACCTATAAATAAGATAAATCTCGATTAAGTACCACGCAACAGGCCCAATATATTGAGAGATATAATATGATTTTATTTATAAATCTTTTTTTTTGTCTTAATAACATTTGACCTAAATTTTACATGGTGCTAACAATGAGGATGCTTTTATATGTCCTATCTGACTCTCAAGTCTAATGTCAATGTATAATAGTTTACATAATTTTGGTGTTGTGTGGGCGAGGCTTCCATTCTATTTTATCTTTCAGGATATGCAATGGGCAGCCAGCTGCACCTCATAGCGCCTTTGTTACGCGAATGCCTGGCAACACCGAAGGTTGACCCCGAGGTTAAGCTGAAAGTGTTTACTGCGCTCTCCACCGTGCTCTTGCAACGGCAGGCCAATTTCAAGAATTGCGAAATGGACAAATTGGAGGCGTTTCTTAAAGTCGTTATTGAAGGTATGTATTCTACTAATACGTATATATTACTATTATGCTCAATGCTGGAACTAGGAATCTTTTTCACAATAATATTCTTATGCTCTACCATTTATTCATTACGCTGATTAAATGGGGATTGTTTGATGAATGTTGCTGGTGGATCTTACGGGTGTTCAATTGATGAATGATCGTGCATAATTCAGCAGGTTCAACCGGTCCTGTATCGTGCTGCCGCTAACCAATGAGCTCCTGTATACACCATTTTAACTAACACAATATTGCTATGGTTAGAAGTATAATGTGGAATAAAAAAAATCAAAGTAAGAGGTTCCTTATAGATGTCATACTGCCGAATTTGGTGTGGGCGCCGGGGAGGACAGCCGAAGCAATAAGAACGGCCGCGGTCGCTTGCCTCTGCTCTGCCCTGCAGGACGACCCGCAGACCGAAGCTGACTCCATTGAGAAAGGGGCTGATGGTGATAATAACGACAAGGTAATATGAAATGTGGTCACAATGCACAGGTTTGACTGATTGGTGTATGTATAAAATTTGTTATTATAAATATCTAAGCTAAACCATTATCATTATTATTTGTTTTTGTGAAAGTACTAACATAGTGTATGTTTAATTAAAGTTGAGTGTGTTGTAGAGACTAATATTATACTGGTTAAAGTTCTTGCAGAGGATTGTGTTGATAGTTGTCCTGTAGCTGACCTGCAAATGGCAAAAGGCCTATCTCTTAAGGATTGAATTGAATTTCTTTTGAGTCTTTACTTATAATAGTTTCGCAGTTAATAAATCTCTAGATATCTTTTATATATAGAAGATTTAAGTAAATATCAAAAACATTGCTTGTAAGATTATTTCCTAAACCACCAGAAACACATTATATGATCATCATATCAGTTTGAAAAAAGTCTTGGAAATTATCTAGATAAATACTACTTAAATATTAGGCACAATATTGTATTAATGAAAAAGATCTCGTCTCTTAAGGTTTTCACCTTAATATGAAACATACTGATTGAATTTCAGAAAGTGAATTTGTTTCCAACGAAAGAATCCCTGGAGCCTTTCATAGAGCGTATGGTGCCGCTGCTGGTGGGGCTGGCGGATGACAACTCGTCCCTGACGCGTCAGCACACCATGCGGGCCATATGCTGCCTCGCCTCTCTTGCGAAGCAGCGCGACTGCTTTACTGCGGAGGTCCTGCACAAGTTGTACTTCGGTAGATATTTCTCAAAATTTCTAACGTATAACAGATTATCTCATGCCGAATATATATTTATATTTTAATATTAGTCTTCAGCCCGACGAATTATAAAATTGACACTTCTATACTCGGTGTCGGCCACAATGACTCGATCCTTATAGATGTCCGCTTTTTATAACGAAACCATACTTTCAATACTTATTACAACTACTTTATTATTTTAGTTATTGATTTTGTAAAACTTGTGGGTAAGAAATATTCTTCAAGTTGTAAAAATCTTGAATGAGCAATAATTACAACGATTATAGTGTGAAATATCACAATAGTCTAAAGCTATTATTTCTAACTTCATTTCAGATTCTTACAAGTCAATAAATTACTATTTCTCTACCAAAATAATTGTAAGCACTTAAATTATTTTTCGTGAATATCTAACAACATTTTGCACGATATCTAATTTGTAATTACCCTTTAGTTAATGCTGGGGGTCTATAGAGGCAAATTAAAGAGTTCAAAGAACTTTATTGGTGTATCTAATGCCAGACAGTCTAGGTAGGTATCACCGCAGCGTCTCTTTCCGCCGCTGAACGTTAGTGTGCAAACTTTACTGTGTTCCGGTTTGAACGGCATTGTAGCTAGTGACATTATTCAGGTAACGAGACTTAACATCTATTATATATCTTAAAGCATCGAGTAGTGTGGTGCTGTGTATATATCTTTCTAGATAAATTTATATTCGTGGGTGTCATCGTTTTGTCAAATTAAAAAGAAAAGGTAAAGATTGTTAAATTTATTGCAACAAAATTAAAAAAAATAAAAGAGTAAATATATTAATTATATGTGTAAACAGTCCATTTAATGTTTCCACTGCTGGGACTCGGGGAATTTTTTCACAGAGAGTCAATGCCGTTTCACCCACCATTCGAGTTAAGTGCGGTTTGTTTTTGTTTCAACGTGTAGGTGTGCTGAAGCGTTTGGACGACAGCAGTGACCGCGTGCGTTCGTTCGCTGTGCGAACTGTGCGCGCTCTGTTTGCGTGCCGCCCGCGCCCTTACGACGTGGTCGTGTTTGGCGCGCACGTCGACGCGCTCTACAGCGCCATGCTGATACATCTCGACGACCCTGACGAGAGCTTCCGCAACGAGATGCTCGGTATAAACAATATTTTTTTTAATTATAAAACGAACCTAAAATAAGAGAAGGATGTTTATTCTGTAGTAAGCGACACGTGAACTAATAGAATCTTAGCCCGCGGATTCAGATCCGTGGGCCCTGTGTCCGATGGAGCCGTAAAAGTTCGTCTAAACTAACGGCGCTGACTCCTCCATCAAAAAAAAAAAAAAAAACTAATAAAAATAGAGGCTTTATACAAGGACGCTTACATATCGTTACATTTCATCGCCGTGAGACTCCAGGTTGTACGTCTTGTTACATATGTTTTTTTCTATTGTCTTATTACAAAAGTTACATCATCTTTTAACCGAACAGTAGCGTTTCTAGACCTCCATGAATGCAGGAATAGATTTTGTAAAGTCTTCCAGGAAACATTTCAGCAGAATGAGGTCCACTGTTGAACATGGAGTTATTAGCATAGCATGGTGTTAGAGGCTCAACCTGGGGGGTCGGCGAAGGCATTACGCTACAAGGAAACGTACTGCCCTTTTCTCTTTTTTATTTATCTGTGGAGTACGCCACAATAGTAGAGTGGCGAGAAGGATATTCTAACTCATTTAAGTAAATCTGTACAAATACCATCATCAGACTACCTACTACTGAGCATCAAGTCCCCTTTAAATAATATAAATATGTATACTATATCTTAATTAAATTGTTTTTGTTTATTCTTTTTCCAGAGGCTCTTATTGCTCTCAGTGACATAGATCCTCAACTTCTGATCAAGAAAGTGAAGTCAAATATACATTTATATAGAAATAAGGCCGCGTACGAAAGGCTTTCTATTCATATAGAGAAAAGTTTAAAGTAAACTTTTATCTTTTATTTATGTTATAATTAGCTTCAATAAAAGTATTGTTTAATTTTTAAACCTGTTTGATTGTAATAATTTTAGGCACTAGAATTCTTATATTATTGCTTATCAAATTATTAAAGAAAGTATGTACAAAAATAGCTCCACCAAATACATTTTATTTTTAAAAGCTGAATTTATACAAAGATGATCAATCATTAGCCGATAGATATCCACAGCGGGACAACGGTCTTTTCCAGCTGTGGATATATAGTAGAGCCTTCGACCAAGCTGCAGCTGTTAACTACTTTACTGCATCATCTGCCAAAACCGCAAATACAAGAATGTATGTATGAATGATGTAATGATGTATAATGTTACAAAATTACATTTATTTAGTAATCCTTTTTTTTTATTTACAGGTGACTGTACATATATAAAGCATTTTAATTATATTTCAAAAAGGATATTTGTAGCCGTTTAATAGGCGGTTCGTTTTTTAAAAAAGGTTTTAGTATTTGATAATGATCTAAAAAAAATCATCTTTAAAATAAATTGTGTTATAAACAAAATAACAAGAAAAAGTTTTTTTGCTATGTCTGTCCGCTTACTGCACTTTCTACCATACGAAACTCGGGACCATATCTGAGGCAACCAAAACGGTTGTCAGGAGGATGAAAGCGAGTTATAGTTGGTACAGTGACTCGTAAAGCCGCACTCTATACTGTTACGAATTATGGCTCGCTTCATCGTCTTGCCGTCTTGGCCAGGGAGAATCTGCAGAGGACCCTTGCCTAGAGCAACGATGTATCCTTATTCTGGGTCAAGACCCACGCGCGCATTCCTGGTATTTACGTGCTGTTGAGTTATCCAAGTTGGCTGCCTTTGACAGCAGACGAAAGCTAGATTACGACCAGTGCCCGGTCTCACATATTAAGCGCTTGCTTTGAGATGCATCAGTGTGATGGAGTGCGCGATACAGTGAAGGTATCACCATGTCTCTCCCCAAATTATTTTTCCCGAACGTAACAGAGGATTTTCATTTAATAAGGAAGGTCAGGCCAACTACGCAGTTAACTCAGATATTCACTGGTCATGGCAGATTCTTCCAATACCTGAACCGTTTCAATCCCGTCGTGCATTTGTGATCATGCCGTTTAAGAAACAGTTTCTCATTTCCTGACGGAGTGTCATATATAGAAGGTTGACATGATTTTGAGCAGGAGACAAAGTTAATAATAGATACAGGTAGTATACACAAGATAATAGATAATTAATTAGTTAGAAGGAAGTTCTTAAAGTTTTGCATATATATATGTAAGATAGTAAACAATAGAAATAAGAATAAGAAAAAATTACTTTATATAACATTATATAAAAAAATAAAATATTGTGTACATATTTATTAAATATGTAAACAATAATATTTTCTGTAATAGTAGATAACTAGATGGCATAAGTATAGTAACTTAAAAATAAACAAAACAAATAGGAATAATGTTAGGAGAAAATTATAAATAAACCAAAAATAAATAAACGAAGCACACGAAATCCTCAAAATAGACATTCGTATTCGCTAAATATTTAGGCGTAAGTTATATTATTATAATAGAAAATATTAGCACAAGTATTATAATTAAGCAATGACTTAGCTTAGTTATAACCGTTTAATTCTGTAAACTCCACAAAATTATAATGTTTTATTTGTTAGTATTTATTCAACGATGGGCTGGTCACACTGAGGCTTTAATGATCCTTTTAATTGTCACTGTCACTGCCAATTGTGGGAGAGTAGCGCGCTGTAGATGCAGCTAACTCTCTTTTGTATTTATTTTTGGTATTAACATATATTAAAATAAAAAAAACATTATCCATTTGTCAATGTAACTATAACTACGTCATATTCGCAAAATATGGAAGTGACCCGAAAGAGTAAGAATCCCTCCATATGGTTGCTGTTGTCTGTTTTACTTACCAAGTATTAAACATTTTCGTTTTTTACAGATTTTCGAGAGTGTCTGCCTTTAATAAACGAGTCTATTAACAAAGCTGATTTTTTAGTGATTGATGCTGAATTCACAGGACTCATAAATGGTCGGGATGTTTCAATGTTTGATTCCCCCCAAGAGTATTATACTACACTGTTAAACGGATCGACAGAATTTCTACTTATACAATACGGTTTGTGTGCATTCTATTGGAATCACAAAGAAAATCATTATATGAACGACGCTTACAACTTCTACTTATTTCCAAGAGGACGTCCCGGACCAGAAAAAATGTTCCTTTGCCAGAGCTCCAGTCTAGACTTCCTTGCTTCTCAAGGGTTTGACTTCAATAAATTGATTAAAGAAGGTTTGTTAACTAATTTTGATGCAGGACACAGGGAATAACATAATAGTTTTGCGAAATTGTTTTAGTATTTATAAGAATTTTTCAAATGTGATTTTTTTTATGTATAAAATAGAATGTAGAACATTGAACAAGAAACTTGTTAATTTGCAAAAAAAAAAAGTTTTAAAATCTTTCCAGTATCACAATTTAAAACCTGAAATATTTTTTCAAATTATGTATAAGATTTAGTTAGATTTCGTTTTGAGAATTTTATTTATATATGCAAGAACTGCACTTTTTCTATGAAGTAGACTTTCCCAATTTTGATTAAATACAGCATTCCACTTAAGATTTTTTGGCATAAACAATATTTTGGAAAAATTTAAACATTTCATTAATTAGCACCAATAGATGTTTTTATTTGTGATTAACACAAATTGTAGGATTATTGATTTGTTTATAATAAATGAATATTTTTCAGGTATATCTTACATGACAGAGCCAACAGAGACTCGAGTACGTGAAAGCCTAATAGAACGTCAAAAGTGTTACTGTAATGAGAAGGACATTATTACCGTACCAGAAGAAAGTAGACAACAGATTGAAGATATATGGCAAGTGTGAAAAAAAAAACCTTTTCTTAGTTTTTTAATGTGTGAATAATTTCACAGGCATTTAATTTTTTTTAATTAAACACACCGTTCATATGGTTCACCTAATGTAAATGCATACCTTAAACTGTACAGAAGAAGTAAGACTGCTAAACCAATGATATTTGCGACAGGAATTCCTAGAACATTCAACCCTTTGCACTTGTACGTCCCCATACTGGGACATCAGTCGTACATCACTGCATCAACACCAAATACTTCTAATTTTATCTCTTGTAGGAATGTACATATATGTTATCAAGTGGATAAATTAGTAGTGGGGTCTGTTTACTCAGGTTTATATAAAAAAAACATTAGGGTCCCTCGAGTTTATATGAAATAAATAAATTCAATATAATGAATGATCATCCAGATATGTTTATAGTATATGCGCTTTAACAAATATTTATAGACCTCCCCCTTTTGGGTTACAAATTTAGTTTAGTGTAATAACGAACACAACCCGAGACGGTTTTGTGTCATATATTGCGCTATAATTTTTAATTTTCATGCTCGCAATGCCTAAGCGACATTTACAAGGCAACATTGAAAACTAGTTTGAGAGCAATGACGATCAATTTTATATGGACAATTATGTTCGGGAATTTGAGTTCGATGAAAGTAGTGACGAAGGAAGGAGCTAAGAAGCCGCACAAAGTGATTCTAGTGGTAGTGATATTATGGTCCCAAAACTTCAACTCTAAAATTGCTTTCTTTAGTGCCATATTCAGAAGTGAACGATTCGTGCAAATTTTTGGATGCTTCATTTTCATGAGACAGATCCCAATTATCAAAGTATTTGGAGTCGGGTGCAAAAAGTCAGTCATTGAGATTTTTTGGAGAGACAGTTCAAGAAACATTTTTTTCCGTCAAGGTTAATTTGCGTGGAAGAGTCTAGTTGGATTCAAAGGCAGAATATACAGAATATACTGATAACCCCAACAAATTGACAAAGTGGGGAATCAAGATATATGTGTTGGCAGATGCTAATACTGGATATATTTATTATATTTTGCTTTATTACGCAAGTTTAACATCCGAAAATTTTGTAAGACCAGACCTTCCTATAAGTTCACGAGTTGTGCTGCATCTGTGCCGAAATTTACTGGAAGACAATCCTGACAGTCAAGGATACCTTATATTTATTGACAGGTATATTACAAGCCTACCACTTGGACGATAAGTTCTGAAACGAAACGTGTACTTAACCGGAACTATCCAAATTACCCAGAAATTCGTAAACGACTCTATAAAAAGACCACAGTTTTCCGAGGATAATATATTTGTATTTTCCTGCAGATTAGGAAACTTACTATTATTATCGTGGAAAGATAAAAGGGTCGTCACTGCACTTAGCACTTGGAATGTTTCGGGTACTCAGCTAATAAATAGAAGAGTACCTGGAGGAAATTTGCAGGAAGTGAACAAACCCACGGTTGTTACTACATCAAATATTTAAAGGGCGTTGATAGAGCTGACTCGTACTCTGCATCATACTGCTTTGACTTGAGTCTTTGCAGCGTAAATGCATATATGTTATACAAAATTGACCAACATCGCCAAAATGAGCGCCCCGTGACGCACCTAACATTTGTTCGGCATTTGGTTGATGAACTCATAGGAAATTATAGACAATCCTCCAAAATTCCTGGTAGACCATCATCAAGTGATAAGGAAGAGCGACTAAACGGCAAATTGCACGTATTGCGGCAGGGGAGCAAAAAAGACCGTTTGGTGTTCCGATAGAAAAGTGGTAGGTGGAAGACAGCAAACGAATTATATATGCAGTATTCGTACTCGAAAGTCAGGACTGCGTCTCGGGAACTGTTTCGAGCGTTATCATACTCTGCAAAATTATAAACTATAAGTGTTTCCTTATGTCATCTTTATGTGCTTTTTATTATGTTTCTTTTGTGTATTTTTTGTTGTTTTTCTTGTCTTCTAGTAAGTTTTGTCACAGTTACTTCTTACTGGTTATAGAAAACAAAAAATCTTTGGCTAAACTGTGATGATTTAACCAAAACATTTCTATTCGAAGTATTTCTAAGTTCATTTGATATGTTGGACGTGCCAGCATTGCGTTCAGCCCCTAAATATTTTTTTATATGATAACATTTCTTAGATTGTTATTATGCTGTAGTGAAATATAGCTAAGTATTCTTATTAGTTTCAATAAATCATTTTGACACGTTGTATCTTACTTATGTACTATTACTTATGTAATTACTTTTGTTAGATTTTTATTGTTTAAATACAGCTTAATATACTTAGTAGTTTCAATAAATTAGTTTGATACATTGAAAAAAAAATGTTATATGGTCACATTCCCATCATATGTCAAGGGGTGAATTCAGGGGGTACATTTTGAATTTTTTGGTTTAAGGTTGGTGAACCTTCTAGTTACATAGGAACACATTTCCGTACAAACAAATTCATCTTGATCGAACATGAAAAAAAATTCCGAGTAATTGGCCAACTTTCTAAAGAATAATTACGAGTGCAAAGGGTTGCATTCATAGCAAATATAAATAAGATTTTATGACGAATTTATTAACATAACCAGTATATTTTGAAAAGTTCTATGTTTTATAAAAATCTGGCTCACACCTTATTCATACAGAAAGTCCATGTGTGTGTTAGATATTTTGTTTAACTGTGATCTGTTTTCAAAATTCTCATCTACCTATACCGTTAATAACTGTAAATATAAAAGGTTATTAAACTAAGTTATATAACTTTAAGAGCTAATTGTCTTTATTGTTTTTATCCTGGCTTATACAGTTTGTACAACTGTTGTATACAGTAAAAAGGTCCGCACGTTCCTGGATCAGAACACAGCTGAAGAAATGGTGATAGACCGCTGCAATGCTTTCATCAGGCGGCTGCTCTTCCAAGAGCTGGGTGTACGGTTTAAGAACGAGGCTTTCATTGAAACGAAAGTATTGGAGAACAAATCTAGGTAAATTTGTTTTAAATATTGTAATTGGAATGGATTTAAATAATTCAATTTGTTTCTATTAATCTATTCCTCTCTATAAGCAATAGATGTAGTTGGCAAGTTCCTGTCACTGCCTGGATGGGTATAATCAAAGTGTCTATTTTTGTTTCCCAACTGTAGCATGCATATTAGTGTTATAAATGTTTATTATACTGTACCTGTTAAAATTGGAGGTGATTTGTGATTAAGTTCTCACATTTTAGACGTACACTGTACGCACAGCATTGGCTAACCTCACATTAGGTGGACAAACGATATTAAAATAATTTCTGGAAGCCCCACACGACCATGGCTCAAGACTTTTTGTAGACCACATTACAGGAGACCTTCATCCAGATGTGGACGTCTATCGGTTGAGATAATGTTAATTATGATGAGAAGCGCATTATCACATGTTGTGTGAAAATCCTAACTTCTCAAGGGCAGGCATTTTACTTTCCATCACATGAAGATCCTGTATGTCTTGTTACTTCTTTGTTAAAAAATTAAATGTATGATTTCTACTAAATTAACTGATTTTTATCTATGTAGGGTCCTTAAAGTAACTAGATTAAATTCGGAGAGTGAAGGGAAGAGCAAGGACTCGCAGAAAAAGGAGAAGGAATGGGAGGAGTTTGAAGACGCGGTTGGCTTTTCGAAAGTTGCAAGAATGATCAGTCAGTCAGTAAGTAGAAATATAAAATCATTTGTTATTAATATTTATGTAAAGG
>DWHS01000179.1:0-10529 GCA_018247935.1 Trogonoptera brookiana
CACTGTCCGCTTCTTCGGATTTCTTACGAAAAAAGGTTTTGCATTCCGAGTGAAAACTTGTGCTACCATAAACATAATTAAAAGTTTATACAAATACTTATGGAAATATAAGATATTAATAGCGAGATGTTATCTACTCCAAACATAACAAAATAAACTATAACTTTATATGAAACAGTTTAATAATTTGATCTATTGATAAAAGCTAAAGTTATGCAAAGTAATTTTAAGTTTAATAAAATGTCAAAATAAAACATTATGTAGCGTTAATTTTTATTATCTAAGTGCCGTCAAATATTCTATAGTTTCCATTTGGTTTGCTTCTAATATCTGCATTGAATCATATTCACTATCCAGCTGTTCTAATAACATGGTCCTTTCACTTATGTCACTCTGAAATAAGTTTATTTAAAGAAAACTATTAAAACAACATATACATTAATATATACATAATATGCATAAAAATCTCTCGACTAGCATCTTTTTTTTTTATTTATTGCCAAAATTACATATAACCGAGAGTTTTTTCAAAAGAAAAAAAATATTCCAGCTAATCCAGCCTACTACCAAAAAGCTACGAAGGCATAGATGCACGTGTTGGTTTCTTAAAGTCCTTCTTTTTCAAAAGTGGTTAAAGACAAGAGCTACTTTCGGAATTTGTCCTTATTGATTATTCAGATTTTATTATAAAGTATTTTTAATTCATCCAAAATACTTACTTGCAATTTAGCTTGTTCATTTTCTCTTTGTTTGGTTATAGATTTCAACAGGTTCATAGAACCTATAGCTGCCATTTTCTGTTTTTCCACATTTTCGCCCAATTCTTTTAACGTTTCGAGCAAAGTACTTATAATTTTACTGAAATCTTTAATCTCTGAAAAATTATCAATTATTAAGAATTTGTCATTTCACGTTATACTTCGCTTTATTGAGATTGTTGTACTATTTAAAAAAATATATTAATTACGTAAGTTTAATCAGTTAATTAATTATAATTAACTTAATAAAGCCTTCCATTTTATTTTCTAAATAATAACATTCTATTAAAACAAAGTAGATTTCTTTCAGGCTATAGGAAGCAAGGATTTAACTAACTTGTTTCATAATCTTTGCATGTGTCTTTCAGATTTTCAGTATTTTTAAGAACAGAAGGGTCTAATACTCTGATTTTATTAATGTCATCGTAATATAAATGTGCTTTTTGTAGTTCGTCAGCCATTGTCAAAAAATGCAGGTGCTATTTTTTCTGATTATGTAGCGTTGTTTTACTTGTTTGTTACTTAGCAACGTTGTACAAAATGAGAAATCGATAAATATAAGCCATAGAGATATCCTAAAATCTGACCAGACACAATAAGGTGATTGATTAAATATTTAACTAAATCAATTCTTATATTCTGGCTAATATAATGAACTTTAACATTTGTGTACCAAATGTTTATATATATGCAAATAATATTGTAATATAACATATTATGGACAAGTTAATAATAAAAGAAATATGTTGTAACTAATAAGTTAAAGCAGTAAAAAACCCATTATAGTAGGTACAGCAGGTTTGAGGATTTTTTTCTTCAAAAAAAAAGTAATGATCGTTAAGGTAATTGGTCTTTAATACTGTTATTCTAAGACGGTGTGGGAATGTTAGCTGAAACCATTGGAGTAGGCTATTTAAATGAAGACGTTTTCTTTCAGTTTATGCTTAATTTCCTCGGATTTGTCTTTGTGTAACGAGCTAGAGCATACACATTTTAGGTTACTGATAGTGATTGATACATCAGAAGAAATTTATAATAATGTAATGAACAGCGTTATTTATTAATTTATTTAATATTACTGTATGTATCATAAAATGGCAATGGAGCTGCGGTTAGTCAAGTACGTTCGTTCAGAATACTGTGTCTATCATATATTGGCAGCCAATACACAGCAATACTGTTATAACGACATATTTATAGTATGAGAGTGGTTGTTAACCCGTCCTGGGTTCGAAAAAACCTTGTCATCAATGAAACTCCACAACATATATGTGGCTCAGAAGTCGAACAGGGACCTGTGTTACAAGAAATTATTTCTCGAAGACTTTTACGTAATCTTCGTTCTTAAGAAGATCTTTAGATATTTTATTACAATAGAAAATAAATTAGGTAATGGCTGCAATGGTTTGTTTCTTAAGAACTTATAGAAAACACTCCACAATGTCAAATTTAATGACGTATTGACGGATGTCCACAGTACTAACTCAGCAATAATTTGCTATTAAAGATAAACGTTCCTTACAATTAGAACATTACAATATTATAGTATAAAATTACAGGATTCACTATTAGAACTTAAATCTTTACAAATATGGGAAATGTAATTTTAAAAGTACGACAATTTTAAATAGTGTTGTTTTAACAGACTACTTTGCTTATGTCAACATATTTAACGTCAAAACTTATGTATACTTTGTTTTTGTCAGAAATTATGCGTATAACTAAAACTTATAATAACGCGAACGTTAATGTTTCTTTGTCTTAAAACAAAATGGTTAAGAGTTTTAAGTAATGTGGTTTGCTATAGACGATTACTAAAAATTAATAATGGAGACATTAACCCAAAATGAAAAAATCATTTGGTCATGTTGGGAAGAAAAGTCACACAGAGATGTAGTCAGAGAAGCAGCAGCAAAAGGTACTCATATTAACCTAGCTATTCGATATTTAATGCAAAAGAATTCATGGAGTGAATCTTCTTCAAGGGACTGGTTTCTAGCTGAGGTATGTGTAAAGTTTTAATATGTCGATATGAGATCAGAATTTAAGGTATTACTGAAGCTGTTTAAATTAGTTTATTTATATTAAAGTTGAAATACATTTTTACTATTTTACAAAATATAATATTTTTCCTATAAGACATTTTTATATCAACTCTATTATCTTCTTTATTTTTATAACAAGTATGTTACTAAGACAACTTCTTGTATGCCAGTATATATATACTTCACAGTATGTAATATGGTGTTACTTTGTCATTGTTATTTACTTTAAATGTGTTGGTTTCACAAACATCCCTTATCATATACAGGTTAAAGCATGGACTGTTCAACTCCTTATTAGAAAACAAATATTTAAAGTTTTACATGTTTTAAACAAAGTGAATATAAACCCTGAAGAACACTTAATGACACTGGCTGCTGGTTCCACAGAAATTGATTACAGAGATTTTATTGTGGATCAGATTGAGAAAATCTCAAAGAATATTGAAAATGAAAACTTAGATCGGTGGTTAAACTTTAAGAGACATTGGAATTTACTTAGATACTTAGAAAAGTCATTTGAAGTTGAAGGAACGTTTAAACAAAATAAAGTGTTTGGGGATGGTGGTGACAGAGTATTTGTTAATGATAGTGAGATCAAAGCACTTACAATTGAAAAAATAGAAAAATATCCATCTCATTGGAAATGTAAAATAGCAACAACTTTGTTCTTTAACACATTTGGTAGGTTTTTTCTTGTAAATAAAAAAGTTTTATTATGATGCAACTATATCATCCTTTTTATCTACACACTTGTTCCAAGTAGATTTGGTTCCCATTATACTTCTAGCTACTCTTGGACATCTACTTTTATCCCACATTTGTTGGGATTAAAGCCATTGCTTTTAAAATATATACTGATAAAAGACACTTTTGAAAAAAAAATCAATCAGAATATTTGTACCTTTATTGAATCATATGCATATTCCCTACCTTGTTTTTCATCCCTATTGCTTTTAAGTTATAATTTTGAATGAAAGGTGTTCTCATGTGTTATAGATACTTATGACTAATATACATTAGATTTCCTTTTTATAGTATATTTATTAGGATATCTTACTTATAAGGAATTTATATATGTATATGTTTTAGAATTTTCATTACTGGATTTTTCATCACCTCCTGAAATGTGGAATCATCTTCTGGAAAGGAACAAAGCAATGATATTAATTCGGTGGATAAATGTGCAAACTTCTGAAGTTGTTCGTGATATGAATGCAAGATATAATTTTTTTATTAATGACAATTTTGTAAATAAGCTATTGAATGTTGATACAAAAGGATTCAGCAGCGAAGTTCTTGCTCATTTGGATAAAATTTTCAGATCATGGCAAATTACACAAGAAATGATTGAAAGTGTTGCACATAGTGATTGTTTTATGTATACAAAATTTTGCATTTACGACACATTATGTTCATATGGTATAATAAATAAAGAGGAACACAAAAATTTATATTCAATAATTGCCAGGCTAGCACGGACACAAAACTTAAAACAAATTGATGACATTTTCACTGAACCTTGTGCAACTTTAAGTAAACAGGAATTTTATGTTGAACTATCAAAGTATTGTGTTAAGAATAAACTTTACAATGTCTTGACTATGTGTGTTGAAGGTCATATACTAGATACTGATTTATCTGGGGTGGATCAAGAAGCTAAAGAGTGTATTGAGTTATGGTTATTGTTTAAAAGTATTGAACAGACATCAGATAGGCAAAGTCATGTGGTACCTGTTTATAAAACTTGTCAGCAAATAGCTAAAAATGACATTGATGACTATATTTCATCAAATCCTCATTTAGTACTTGGCATGATATTATTGGAGGATGATGCTAATTTATTTGATATATTTTCTAAAAAGGATACATTACAATTTAAAGATTTTAGATTGTCCAACAAAGGGTATAAACATAAACTTCCACATTTGTATAATGTTTATAAAAAACATTCAGGCGGAAATCAAATGCATGATATGAAAGATGTTAATGTATATCAATTATTATCAGGCTATCGTGGCTTAGAAATTTCAAAAATATTTGAATTTCAAATAATTAATCAAAACACCAAGAGTCTGTTGAGTGAAAAATCAGACAGACGAAGTTTAGGTAGTCTTTTATCGAGTGATGTAGAAATGAGAGGTGGAATCAAAACTTTGTCTCAGAGATCAGTTGAAATGCCTGATTTCGCTAATGAAAAATTAATAAAGCGATATGGGTATGTTGCAAAATTGAATCATGTGTACTATTTAAAACAGTATCGTCCATGTAATGCCAGTCAAGCATTTGTGGCACAGCAGTACCAGACTTACAACAGACTACAAGAAAAAAGTATAAAGAGTGCATGCTGTGAGGCACATGCATTGGCTCTTCAAAATTGGTCAGATCCAGCAATGGCAGCTTGTGCTGTATCATTTGTGGCTATGATTGGATGTAATCCCACTAGATGTAGAGTTCATATGTCTGCAGCGAAAATGATCAAGTATCATTTGATAGCATACAAAAATTTATCAGAGGAGAAAGCAAACAAAATTGTCAATGAATTTATGACGAAACTCATTCAAAGTAATGACCAAGCAGCAAAAGATATTTTGCAATATTTAGAAGAAATAACAATGCACAAACTGAGAAAAATACAAGAATCTGATGAAAAATTTGACATGGCTGTTGTTTTGTATGAATCACAAACAATGGTGAAGTTTGCAATACTTCACAATCTGCAATTACCTGAAATGCAAATAAGGGAATTTGTTAAAAGCAACTCTTGGTTTAACTTTTTACTTTTTGGCGATGTTTTTAGATATCCTTTATCTCAAATGCTACAGTTGTCTCAGGAATTTAAAAAGAAATCGTATGCTGAACATTTAAAGTATATAATGTTGCACAAAAGTACTGAAGATGATAAAGATTTAAAATCTGTTTCAAGTAACGGGCAAAGAAGATTCTCTAGACTTACTTCATTGGAAGTGGTAAATTAATTTGTGTTTTTTTTTAGATTTTAATATACATCTCTGTACAATATGTAAAGACAACTGTGGAGTTTTTGATTACATTTGGTTTTTATTTCATTTATAGTTTTTGTCTTTATTTACATTTTCATTTAATTTGTCAAAATTTTTCACAGAGTCCTATTCAGAATGTAACATTTGATTTTCCCACAAGTATGTACATGGGCCGTGAGTTATGGGAAGTGGCAGCAGCCTGTCATGGCCCAGAAGATCCACCTGCTGCATTATTACGAGCCGCAGATGTCTGCCGTGAACCACTTCTCGTTCTCATAGCCAGCTGTTATGAGGTAATTAAATTAGTATACTTTTAATTTGTTATTAATTCGAAACACTATGTCTGATAATGACTTTTGAGAAGCTAGTCTTGGCATTTGAGTGTCTTTATTTCGTTAAACCTTGGTGATAATTTTCTGGAAAAACTTGTAACTAAGTGCTAAACTATTTGTTTAACATAGTTGACTTATTGGAGTTAACTTGCGAGTCAGCTTTTTTTTAAAAAAAATGTGGTCACCATCCCAATAAATAATTTTTATTTGAAATATATACCATTAGACTTCATAATTTTTTTCTTTAAACGTTCATACGTTGATGTACAAAAATAAAAACATGACGTTATATAAAGTGATGGTTACTAATAAATACGTATTTATAATGTTTTGTCTGTATTTTCAGCCCAACGCTATAGAAGTCCTTTGGGCGCAGTGGGTGCTTTCTTCCATTAACCCTTCGAGATATAGTCGTGAGGCGTTGCAATCAGAAATATCACATCTGACGCTTTCTGAACAGTTGCTTAAAGTTTCGGAAGTATGCCTCGTGGAAGGTTACGTAGCCACACTCCACGAATCCATGCTTGTTTTCATGCCAGTAAGATTTATATTTTCCTACAATAGTTTAGCATTTTTTCATTCTTACGTGAATATTAAAAAACAAAGTATAAAATTTCTTGTATTTAACCCATAATCGTATGATTTTATAATAAACGGGCAACTTATTTCATTTTAAGCGTTTAGGGCCGTTGGCTTTATTGATAATTTTTGTTCAATTATTATAGATTATCGGTTGATAATTATGATTGGCAGTTATATAAAATATGAACAGTGAAAATTAAAGTTTAATATGTTGGCATCTTACGCACTGATTAAATATTTTTTCATTTGTCAACTACATAAATGTTAATATATCAAAATTCAGGATATGCACAAATATGTTTAAAAATTAGCACAGTTTTCTTTGCCTGTGTGTTTTTTTTTTATAATCATCGTTGTAACACGAATTATTATTTTTGTCTCTTTTCTCCACCAATCAGGATTAACTAAATAATATGTAAATGGACTTATTTTTCAAATAGTTAGTGTTAATATTATTTAACTAGAAAGTAAAAATAGTTATGTTTTAGGAAAGTCCTCTCACGTGCCTTACATCATTTTTATACCGGTGCGTCCGATTGCGTACATTCGATGTCGAAACCAGCAGAACGTTGACGAACTTCCTTCAGCAATGTCAACGTAAATACAGCTCGGATTCAGCTGGCATGCCGTGGCACATGTCTAAAGAGATGTTGCAGAAAATAGCGGTCGAATTGATCGTGGTCACTCTCTGCAACAGCTTTGATAGCGCTTACCATCAAAAAGAGTTTCTCCGGTGTCTTACAGACGTACAATTTGAGAAAGGTCTAATGGGTAAGTTAATTATTTCGTTGGCACTAATCCATTAAGTCGTCATGGAAAAGTTATAGTTTTATCAATTAATCTATTTGGGACCTACCCTCAGGGGTAAGTGTCTTCCAGTTAATAATAATGAATCAGTAACAATATCACTAGACGCTATTTTTAATTTGCTTACAAAAAAAATGTGCGATACTTTTTGGTTTTTGTAATGTCTTTCTTTTAAAGTTTTTCTAGAAATAAAGCAATTAAAGTAAGATTTGCCATCCCCGTGCTTATTGTCTGGTGATTTTAGTATTCACCATAGACATAGTTGTAACGTGTCTAGTTTTTTTTATTATTTCTAGTGCCTACACCGAACTTTGGAACACTATACGAAATAATTCAGATATCGATGCAAACGTCATTTGTTGTAAATATTCAGAGATTACTACAAGAGGACTGCGAAAGTTACCTGACAGAATGTATACAAATGTATATAGAAACGGAGAATTACGGGGTAGCGCTCAAAATTGCTAAACGAGCAGGTTTGCCCGTCAATGACATTTTGCGAGCTGAGTGGGATCATAAATATAAAACGTTGCATATGGGAGATGATGAAGTGGAGGATAAAAACTTGACTCTGTTCATTGCCGAAAGTAGCGAAGCTTTTAAAAGAGCCGCTGTCGTGTTTAATTCAGCAACCGAATTTCTTATACAACACACAAGCTCGATAAAAGATCCCGTACAGAGGTTTTACTCATACAGAATTATAATGAGTTGGTTTGAAGAGAATCTCGAATACGGACGCAGACGCGAAGACATTGAACATTTGATGTGGTACTCATATTTTAAAGTAGAAAATCAACAAAACGTACTCCTCAGCAGCTATGAATGTATCTTACATTTCGTTCTTACCGGTCAAAATAGGACATTGTCTAAAAAATTAGGACAAATAAGTGATAAACCGTTTTCGGCGACGCTACACGAAGTGGAGGTGGAGTCGGACGTAGGCAACATTGAAAATGTGGTAATTTTAGATGAACTTGATGCCATAGACAATTGGAGAAAAGTCGTCAATCAACTTTTAGAGATGAGGCTACTGGTTGAAGCGTTTCGCTTATCGGCTTTATTCAAAGCTCCTCCAGAATACCTTTACAGGATACCAGCCTGCCCTGTTCAGATTATAAGGACATGTCTTAGATTGGCAGAAGGCACCTGTACGCCATACGAATTGCCCCAAGAACTTCGTCTAGTTATATCGTCGCCGTCATTGCAGAATAAACTCACGGGTAAGTTAGTGTGGGTGTTTTGTATGAAAATATCCTTTACCTATGTAGATTCTTTAGGTGAAAGTTAATTAGCACCAGACTGGCATACCATTCAAATTTTGACTCCTTTATTACGCGATATTATACAACACCTAGTATCCCTCGGTATTTTGCACGTGTTTCTGAAAGTCCTAAATATTAAAATTTAGGGCGATGCTATTAATCGGAATTAATCTTACGAAGTCCATGAAAGCAATGGACTTCTATCTATTCTTAATAGTGTGAGGAAAAAATCTTAGGAGACATCATAGCATAGACTATGAGGTAACACTAAGCGACGCAAAAATGGTGAATGTTTAGATTGCTCGTGTCGGTAACACGTGGATTATTTCTTTACCATTATTATATAGTGGCACAAACTATTAAAAAAATGCGTTTATGTCTTTTATTGTGAGGTTTCAGTGTCGGAGACCTCAGAGACTAGTTTCGAAGAACTGGTTGTAATCCAGGAGAGGCAGGACATGATGTCTGTGGGTGTGCCGCATTTAGCAGCCAGGGAAGAAGCTGATAGGCTTGCTGTCTTGGATGCGCTTGCTGTCCGAAGTGGTCTGTCGCTTGCGAAACAGGTTATGTTTTAACCATAATGTCTTAATTTTTTTTATCTATGCAATTAGCTGTATAATGATTTTATATAAAAAACACATAAGTTTATAAGAAACCTTGACTATTTATGAGGCGCTGTGTTTAAGCGTTTGCCAGGTAACAGGAAGATCCTTTGTTCGATTCCGAGCTACCATACTCATATTTCAGATCTGCGGCTTTAATAAGATTGCAGTTCCGGCTTCCTTAATATAAACGTTAGGCCCGTTTTACGGTCATATCATTTTCACCTAACACATTGTGAAGTTGAGATTATATGTTAGCACATTCGCACAATCACAGATTAGTAAATCTAACGGCCAACAACCAGTAATGCGGGGCATTTTAAGAAGAAGAAGTTATCACTTTGTAGATTTATTTTGAATTAAGCTAATTTCGCTTCAAAAAGTTTTTTCTTTTATTACTTCACCGGTGAAATCTTAAGCAGTTTTACATGTCCAATTGTATTTTTTTAAAAACTAAATGTTTCTCTTTGAAGCTATGATTGCTCAGGTAGTAAATCGGTTGTACTCGATATGCCTTTAAAAAAAAACGCGTATTCGTTTTACATTAAGTTTGAGCTTCCTCTGAAGGAAAACATTGTCAGTACAGGGACGTGTTTTAAAATCTACTGCTTTTGTCAGCAATTCAACGAATCCCAGCGGTGATACAAAAAGTGGACTATTTAAAAGTACGTAAAATGTTTCTTACAGATTGCGAGCTTCTTTCGGATTGCTCTACAAATCGGCTGGGATTATAACTCCGTGTTGAAATATCAAAATCGGCCCGTTGACTTCATTAACTTGGTGACCGGACGGTCCCGGATGTCGCTTGCCAACCTTGTTTTCAGAACATTTAATGTCTCTTCGAAACAGGTAAGGGATACCACATAAAACATTTAATTATCTTCAGCACTAAGTTGTTGTTATTATTTTTTTCTTTATAGTATTTCTAAGGTTAGCAAGCACATTAGAATTTATTCTAATTATTTCAGGAAACTATCCTTAATTTTCTATATGTATCTTGAACCTTAAAAAAAAAACATTTTTTTAAAATCATCTTTGATCTTTACAAATCTCGTACTAGCGTAAATTAAGTTAGTAGTACTCATATTTCTTTTAAATAATAAATTTTAATTGAAGATGTCTTTTTATAAAAGTATATATAC
>DWHS01000180.1:0-10523 GCA_018247935.1 Trogonoptera brookiana
GGGGAAATCTGTACTATAGCAAAAAGAACCAATTATTTTTCTTTAAATTATTAATTTCATATTCATATCTATGAATATTAAATTTATCATAAATTTTGAATACCACGTTTGGCAAAATTTTCTATATATTTTAAGTATTTCATAATTGATATTTGTCATTATGGATAAACAATTTTATAATAAAATATTACACTATATATTTTAAATTGTAGTGATCATTTTTTTTTGTGTAGGATTAGAATATCCACACTGCCATTGTAATCCTATCTGCAACGAGAAAGGTTTAAGGAGGGTAAATCCAGGAAAAGAGCCTCAATTTTCCTCAGATAAATTATATATGAAGAGGTATACGAGTAAAAAAAAACACCCTCTTTTGGGGAGTCTTCTATTCGGCAGTGACATGAATAGCTTGATATAATCATGATGAACGGGGTTTTTGTTGGTGTTTGTTGTTATAGTTTTTGACTGGCGTCTCAAATGATATTTACATTCATAAATCGTCTATAAATTGTCATAAATTACTGCAAAACATAATATAGCAAACGATGCGAAAAATATCTAATGTTATTTAAATATAATTACGCTGGAAGTATTCAATGTGTCATATAAAATTCCTTCACAGATGCGCATTAGCGTATACATAAAGAGTAAAGCTTACGATTGTTATAAAATGAATTGGGTAGACAATGTTAGTAAAAGCAAACAGTTTAGTGAGAAATTCTATTTGCACAATAATTTTTGTCTATCAATAATATTTTCCGATGTCATTATCAAGCGGCGGTAGATTAGCGTACGCATTTACAAGTCAACACCGCTTATAAATAGATAATTTAGACGTTGGCGCACGTTGAATAATTGATATTCAAAGACTGGAATGTATACGATGGTTCTTATTACATGAAATCTAACAGAAATCTAGTTATAGTTCTGTAAATTACGTTTCCAACGTAACAACAAAAGTACACGGATATCCTAATTTAATTATACGAAACGTCTAAAATAATGAAAGAAATAACAGTGTTTTCGGGTTTGCAATTTAAGGTAATAACCCAAACTGTAGAATAAAATTGCAAGCACTGGTCTTTCTAAGAATTCATCTGAGCACTGAAGAAAAAGTAATGAATATGTAAAATGGTAAATATGATCTTTGTAATGAGAAAACTAAAATTTTACATTTCAAAGATTGTCTGTGTTACATATGCACCAAAACTTATTAACATTAACACGTACTAAACAAAACTGTCTATGAGAGAGGCCAAGGAAAAATTATCATATTTAAAAAATGTTCCCGTGCCAATTAGGTCACTCGTCTCCGTAACCTGTCAAGAGATATGGTAGAAGTCGCAAAAAAATAAGCATTCGTAATAACTTTTGGATCTTATTTTAGAACATGTTAGAGGACAAAGAGATTTAATTAGTTCCACAGACAAGGTAATCCTCAAAGTCATTCAGTATCTATGAAGTGAAATAATATTAATTAAATTTATTTACCAGTGTTATTTTGTTAATATAAACATTTGGGGTATACGAAACATTTTTTATCTTCATCAAATCATCCCGAAAAACTATTGAAAAATTGTTATTTAATAAATTGCTTGAAAAACGCATGAATCTAAAGAAGAAATAAAGAAATGATTTACTAGGCGACAAATTGGTAATAAAAAATATATATATTAATAAAAGTAAATTTAAACAACCTGTTGTAAAGGAAAATCATATAATCTTCAAATGGCTAACCTCATTTTCTAATAAAACTTAAGAACGCTTAAAACCGAATCACTTTTCATATGAAAAAACAAATTGATCAATATCGGTGTAAAATCCAATAAAAATCCGTAACGAAAAAGTGTAATTAAGTATAGAAAAATATATTTGTATATAACACTTATCCAGGAAACTAGTAGTGTTTTAAAAGTATTCGATTTGAATAGAGATCGAAACATCGACTGCGAGAAACGATGAAAGCTTAAATCTTAGGACAACCGTCAAGTTAATGTAGTGTATAAGAAATGGCCTTAACTATAATTCGGTTAATCACTTGCCGTAAATTCAACAATAATGATATGATATGATTTCATCGTCACGGTAGTTCATACCTGGAAAAACTTACGGTCTTTAACTATGGCCATGGTATTTCTCATTTTATACTAATTAATAATAGTCCGTTTATAATGTAAAAATAACAACTTTACACGTAATTAATATTAATACATATGTGGCATTTGTATAAAATGAAATAATCTTTTTGCCCCTTTGATAGTTCCGGATAATATGCGAATCGATTTACCACTGATACATAGTCAAAGAAATAAGAAATAAGGCATAACATGGGATACTTTATTTTTAAAAAGTTAAAAAATAACCTGTTTAATTTGATACTAATAATAATAATAATATGTAATAATAAGTGAAATATAAAAGAAACTTAACTAAAGGCGATTCTTTCGTAGTTGTTGTTAAAGCAATTTAGAAAGGAAGAAAAAAATCTTAATTAATAATTTATTTTCATCTCTAAAATTAGTTACGTTAAATTGATAAAAGTATTGCCAGAGACGTCATTATTATTAAAAAAAAAAAAAAAAACATATAAAGAAGAAAAGTCTTTTTTATTACTTGAAACATTTTTATTATTTGAAGGAAATTTATGGGACCATTGTCCAAGTATAACAAAACGAGATTAACATGCCTTGACTAACTTCTTTGTAATACTTTGACAAAAGGCAAGTAGAAATTTTAAGGCTATTGACGATACTTTGCATCAAAAGGAACTTTTGTATAGAAACGAAGTTAACCTTTTAGCACAATTCATGCGAGAATGTAACGGAAAGGTCGTATAACAACAATGGATGGTGAAATATAAAGAATTAACTAACTTCAAAGCGTAGAAAAAATATCCAAAAATCTATGTAATAATATAAAGATAATATGTAATAACCTATTCAATTAGACAAAATATTATCCTGCGGAAATAGTTAACGGTATGGTTAAACTTTAATAAAAAACATAAATGCGATTCACGCAAACTATGCTAATGCTAGTTAAAATATAATGTTTTTAAAGCACAGTGAAAATATTGGTTATTATATAACAATGACAAAGTACTCACACAGGTGTGGTCGGCGCTCGCATAACTAGCTGGCAAAGAGCGGGCCGTAGAGCAAAGCTATACTTATATTCATTACGTTGGAGGGAAGAAAGCAGACACGCCGCAGACTACATACAATGACCGAACAAGAAGTGGGTTAATTGAAGACAACAGCGCCCATCGCCGTCGGCACTTGCCGATATCAGATCTCGGTACGGCTCTGAATTAATATTGTAGCTACAACTCATTCGTAATGACGCGCAAAGCTCTGGTAAAAGCGTGTAATGTGTTATGTGAAGCCCGCATATTTATTATACGCAAAGTAAGCAATAAACAAGATAAATGCAAATAATTAAAGCTAAAACATATCTATTCGTTTAATTGTCTCTTATTAATTACTAATAGTTTTACAGTTCTCGTAATGATGATCGTTACTCGAACAAAAAAGGACCGTAAGTACAAACTAATAAAGAATACTCAGACATGTAATAACGAAATGTATCCTTAGTTAATTTTCTATTATACTCTAGCTATAAACATTTTACGTAAGACAAATATGTTACTTAGTTACATTTGTGTTAGTAGCAATTGATGTATGAATATTATAAATACAATAGTTACGATTAACAATTGTGCAAGCCCACATTCCAACTGCGAAAGTAAAAAAAAAATTGTATAGATAAAAATAGTTTAAGATACTTTCGCCAGTGGACGCGGGATGTAATATCTCTAGGTATCTGCACTGCGACATCTCTTTCATTGATTTCTCAACTACACGTATACTTTTATTTATTTTTCTATAACATGTATGATGTATTTGGATTTAAAATGAAATACATTCGTTTAATGTCGCATATTCTCCACTATAGTTTGGGTGTATATTTTAACTATCGATTTCGCAAAGTTAACTGCTTCCTATTGTTGCTTTCAACAACGTAGGTCTTAAACTTTGGCTGAAATAGACTTACAATAAGTTTCCCCGGAGATTATTTCTTCCTTGCAGTACGAACGTATAAATGGACGCTGTAGACTCGTGGACGGGTTCATTGGATTTTAATGCAAAGCGTCATTCGCTGAACAATACACCGTAAACACAATAAGCTAACGTAATGTGAGGTAAACGGTACACCGCTTCCTGGCCGATGGACATTAACCGAATACTAAACGCGGCCTCAAACATTAGAAACTCTAGCTAGTGAAGCAAATTGGCACACAAACTCATTCGAAGGTTAAGAATATTGACTAAGAGTTCTCCTATTGAACTAACGTAGTTTTTTCACCTTCGCTATGTAGAAACTGCCAACATCTTAAAACGACTTCTGAAGAGATCCAAAGAGATGCAAAAACTACATTTGTGTACTTATAATAATATAATTTATTTACGCTCTAAAGCACACTTGCAAACGCTAAAAAATATTTGTTTGGCATTGTATTATAATTTAGCATTCGTATTACTTATAAATTTTTAGAAGCGGCCCATATTTAAAAAAAAAAACATTTAATTCGATTTATTTTTATACAAAATAAAGTGATGATAAAATAGTAATGATTTACGACATAAATACAGAATACGACATATAAAACTCCGAGCCAAGATATTTACACCTGACACTTGTTAAAACGTATGAGAGTTGTGTATAGGCTGTTTAATTAGTTTTGACACCCACCCAGGCGCAACAAAACCAGAGCAAAGTTCAACGTACTTGGATAGTGAAACTCATTCATCAAACTCACAGTTAGATCGGTAGTGTGTCGAGCTGCTTGTCAGAGACAATAGTGGACGTATGACAGTCACGCCTGACGTCACCGCGTAAAAAGTAAATTAGAACGAGCGGCTTTAATTTCTTCGCACACATCGACTACCCCGCGCACACTTATATTTTAGAAGCGTACAAACGTGCCACGAAAACACTTAACACTTTTTCACTTATGTCTAGAATATTTTGCAAGCGTGAAGCAAAATCCCTGCATAACAAATAATTAAAACTGTTTCCATATTACATTACTGATGCAGCAGAGTTTATGTGTGAAACAGGAAAGTGTATGTAGACTTACTTCGGCCGCACATTTATTTCTAAGAGTGCACTGAACGATTCAACTGCAACGCTATAAAGAGACGAATAGTGCGTATTGTTCGGAGCGGGTTGATACGAGTTCATTATACCAGTGATAATGACGGTACAGCAGGAAGGCAGTGCGGCCAACGGTTCCGGAAAGCCGCAGACGAGGCGCAGACGGCGGTGACGTCACCCCGCGACCCGCCAATTGGGCCAGCGGGTCTATCGCCGCTTAGCTCTTTGTCAGTCAATTCACCGCGCTATGGGGTCGCTTTTTATACATCTTCAGTCACTACTGAGGTTATTTTTAATTTATTGTATGTTAGAAACGTGCACTGTAAAGCAACAAGAATTCAACTTATACAGATAAAGTTGCACCTATATTATTTTTTATTCAACAGATAAATCCAACGTTATTAGTCTTATTATATAACCTTGCACAATAGTTTACCAGTTATTTCTGGTATGACTGTATATCAAAAACGAACCTAATTTAGATAAATGAACAAATTAATTCGTAACAAATTCATCTATAAAAATAAATTAAATTGTCTGCTTGGTATAGAAAAATAATATTTTTTCTTAGTCTATGAATGTTTTACATGGAATTTATACAAAAAATATTATATTATGGTTAAACTAAATTTGACAGGACTTTCACTTTAGTCTCATATTTTAGAATAGCCGATTATTAATGTATTATTTAAGTATGAGGCGTAACTTAAACTGATTCATATAGTAATAATACTGAAGTACATTAAAACATTTAAATTGTTTGAGAGAGAGTTATAAAAGCTTACTCATATATGCAGTTTTTCAAGCAAAACGTCCGTATTATCACTTCTTTCGTTGTTACTGGCGATCAGATAGCAATACCGAGTATGTTTTAAGCTCTTTAACCTCTGACTAAAAACGTAAATACTACAAAAAGAAAGTCAAACTACGAGAAAATTTAAAACATGATATCGCAATGAACTGAAAAGATACCACTTTCAAATATAGGATCCGCTTTATTTATTACACACGTATCACTAAAAATAACACCAACACGCTGGCGTTTCAAGTAGGTTGGGGAACATATATGTGATAAGTAAAACCGCTTCCTCGTGAAGTGTGAATATGAACGAGTCAAGTACAAAATTAGTAGCAGAGTGCGTTGCCACGGGGGAAGCGTTGCGGTTGTCGGCTCGCACTCAACACCCGCACACTTAACGGGAAACGATATACGCTTTGGCTAACAACTAATAATAATAATAATCTCAAAGTGTATTACAATAATAACTGTCTCAGCTTCACTTTTCTGTATATTATTTCTGAATTATGGATCCATTATAAAATTATTACAAGGATATAATTTAAAAAAATTCCAACGTCACTCTATATTGAGGTCCGAATTAAACTTAACAAGCTTTTAAGATAGCATTCTTTTTATAACCGCTTATTGCGTGGGTCTACCATAATTCATTGTAATAATACAGCATAGGTAAGAAGTACTACTAGTAAGAAGAAATTATTTTTAAAAGTATCACGCCCACTGCATTCTTTTAGATTAGTGGAAACTAAGTACGGTAAATATTTCGTTTTCTGGCGGTTTTTTTTTTTGTAGTACGGAGTCACAATTAGCCTAATTACCATAGTTAAGGGCACTGGTAGAAACCGTATCGTTTAATTGTAATTTATTAGGTATAACCGACTTTGTACCGTAAATTTGATATCCATTATCGGTGCAATAAAGTCTTTAATTTAAGAATACAGTTTGAAAAGAATTATAGACACTGTTCCCCTTATTACGATACGATGGACACTGAATATGTGAAGACAGAAAAAATTCGTGATGCCAATAACGAGACCGGAATTTGTGGAATTCAAACTCCGAATAAAAAAGGTGTCGGGTCGCATTTAAAGAAACGTCAGTGGTGATATTAACATAACCGCCGTAGAGTCGTTGGCCTTGGTGAGAAAAAAATCGCACCGATACCATAAGAGAGCTGTAGCGTGCCATTGCGACGGGTGGCCTTCAAGGTCGGAGAGTCAACGTACAGAACAGGACGCCACCTGTCTTCTACAGCCAATAGCTTTGTATATATTAATTATTGTGACAAGAAATAATGTGAAATATCTACGAAAGGCAATTTTATTTTCTTTATAATCATTTTAATTTGATCTTGTGTTTTAATGTTATGAAGCATGTCGCTCAGCATCTATCCAATTACAGTAGATATTTTTCAAAGAGAACTCACTCCATTTGCTTAAAATAAAACTGCAGTATAAATTATTTTTTTATTACATTAACTTTGCATCATACTTTGTGCTAAAGATAGTTCTGAACTTTGCAAAACTTATTGCATTCCTTACCAGTATTCGTGTACAATCAATCTTGTTTCCCACGTTTCATTTATGTTGTTTAATTTTAGTTATTCATTCAATATAACAACTAAAATCAAATTTCTATATACATGTATATTAAAAGGAAAATTACGACTCCTATTTATAAACTTTCTAGCTTCAATATATGCATATTAGCTAAAATGTTTAAAATGAAAGCAGTATAAGTTTTTGAAAATGGTTTTCAAAAACTGAACATAAATCGTGAACCTAATCTATTCTAATACTCGGAGTGCTTTACGTTTAAATAAAATATTGCAATTGGCAATCCAATGTGAGCGATGTATAAATAGTATGATGCTAAATTTTAAACTGCGGCATTTCTACTGTCAAGCATTTCTCTCGAAGAATATATTACAATCTTATGTAATCGACAGAACAGACCTAAGTATATAGAACTTCGCATATTACGTAAATATCTTTATAGTTGCTGCTAGTTGCATAGTTCTTACATGGAACCCAAAATTTTTGTAACCCATGAAAAATCCTGACTACTACTAATATTTCTTTATATATAAAAAAAAAAATAGTGCTAGACCACGATCCCACCTGGTGTTATGGGGTTATATGGTGTGCGATGGTAAAACGTACTAACCTAGTAACAGCCTATTCACATTTCTCTTGAAAACACACCCACGTCGTATTCGGACGGGAATAGTGACGCCGAGTAGTTCCACTTTTGTGCTGTTTATCAAGGACAGGGCGACAAACCTTTTTGTGCACACACTGGGTATATTTACGACAATACATAGACGGTGTCTCACCATGTATCTGGTCGTGCGGTGGTGAAGAGGAAAGGGGAGAACTATATCATGTAATTGTAGCGCACACTCTCGGCAACGTATCGCATAGAAAACCGTGAGACTGGTATCCGGCGTCTGTTCAAGACTGCCCTGTCTCGCTATGACAAGTTCTCGTTTACTGATAAGCCTCTTGGCCCAATAAAGCGACAAGTCGGGCAGAACATTCATCTGGCTGGAAGTATTACACTGATCTACATTATAAAGCTCTTCAGTTTACACAGTAGCTTTTATTGCTAGGCTTTAGAATTAAAGCCGGGATACAACTTACTAACGGCCTTTGGCAATCGAGACTTCTATAACTAAAACACTTTTATAACAGTATAAAAAGAAGATAATTTTTTATGTAGTTAACACGTAGTATAAATATTTCCGCGTGAATAATAATCATACTTTATTAGCACAGCAATTGTAAAAGGAAATGACGAAACCATACAACAATGATATTATCTTTGAAGATAATTTTGAAACGAGGCATATCTCATAATTGATCATATATGCCCGTCACAAGTATAAATTCACTTGAAATGGATATAATGATAAACTGTCAAGTGAAATGTTCACGATTTTATCTGAAAATTTATTTAGTACTGATGCAAGGTTTATCACTAGGCAGCAAATAAACGTGCCTTGAAATTCATCATCATGAGGCGATATTATTTAATCTAAAAGGGATTACTTACGTCAGTATGTATACTTATAAAAGGATAGGTGGACTAAGTAGTCCACCTATCCTTTTATACTATAGTATAAGAATGAGTATATTATTCGTTATAGAAATATTAGTATCGGTATAAGTAACATGTAAATTCATTTGAGAACTTATTTGACGTTTTTACTAATATAAACAATAAAAATGATTAATTTATTAGTGGTATACAGATAATACAAAATATCTAGCGTTACATGTGTCTTAATATCAACTCTGTTACTAACACTAACTTAGTCATGGAATGAGTCGCAGCCGAGATGTTATTTACAATATTATTCCCGTAGGCGTAGCGGGTGAATCGTATCAGCTTCCAGAAATGGAAACGAATGTTCCAGAACTTTCTTTGTTAGCTTTAAAGGGGGTCATTAGTCTGTGATTCAATGTGGAACTATGTATGAAAGTAACTTAATATGCATAGCAAACAGATATACTATAACAAACCAATTATGTTTACATTTGTGGCTCTCAGTCTTTTACTAAATTATGGTAAAGTATATTTTTTTATTGAGATATTAATATTGGATATAATAAATTATTTTTGTTAATTTGATGTAATGAATAAAATTAAGATTAAATTAACAAAGCGGAACTTATTAAAATATATTTCTAAAATCTTACGTAAATCCTAATATGAACCACGTGTAATAAAATTGTAAAACATTCCGATATTTTCAAATTTTCAGTTTTAGGCAAAATTTTATTAAAACCAAATATTTACTCTAACTTTTGTGAAACAATTTTCTCCTTCATCTCGAAAAGACGAAAGTATGCTTAAATTTTTTGCCTAAGGCAAGTAATTTCGAGGTAACATACAAAATTCCGAAACAAGTTTTGTAGCAATCTCTCAATGCAGTAAAAATTTACTTTGTCGATAAATAACAACAAAATCTCGCGGGACCGTAACTTCAATTGAAAAAAATTAACTGGATTGAAATTGTGTAGAGGTTTCAAGTTGTAAACTTTATGTTGGCAGAAACACAAAGTGGTTGGTTTGCTTTTTAATTTAATAAAAATATACCTAGCGTAGTTCTCGTCTTACTTGTATGTGAAGTGTGCAAGGTTGGTACCGGAGTTGAAGACGGCATCTCGGTCGGCTTACGTAATGACATTTCTTTAAATTCGCAATGTTTATACGGATGCGGAATGGCATCATGCCAATGGTGCTTTTTAATCGGGCTAATTCATTCAGTTGCTGGTTTATCGTTCGACGATTGCAAATAACCAGTGGCGACCTCAGCAAGGTCAACTAATATTTTACCAGCTCGAGACATCATCGTTTATCGCCGTCTACAAATTTGACAGCATACCTTTCGTTACTTAGAGTATCATGGATAACGATTCAAGTTCTTATTCTAGGCGCGCTATTACGATACATATTATTTAAGATGCTGGCTTAATTGATAAATATTATATTTCATAAATATTATTATTTGGTTTAATAGGTAACAATTAAAAAGAAAATTCCGTAGATAATTCATATATAC
>DWHS01000181.1:0-10513 GCA_018247935.1 Trogonoptera brookiana
AGATCACAGTGTACATGAATATAATGATTTTTTTTTTTGGAAGAAATTTTAATTATAAATTTAAACTTAATAGATATTTTATAATTTAGTACTAAAATATTTTTTTAATAAGTAAAAATAAAAGTGTCTCTCATAAATTTATCTAATATGAATAATTATAATATAGTTTTTCTATAATCTATAGAGAACAACAAATAATTATGTAAAAAATAATAATAAAAGGGATAAGATCAGGATATCAAGTGTGATTCGTTCGTGGTCGTGGGGGTGGGGTGGTCCGTGCGAGCGTGTATGAGTCCGTATCGCCAATTGTATGGGAAGCGGTGTCGAGTGCGTGGTACAAACGTCCGTACGTAGGGCCGCGCGCTCGGCGGCAGCGGCGCCACCAGCTGGCGCGCGAGCTGCGAGCTCATAAGGTTACCGACCGACTGCTGCGCGCCGCCAGACATCTACACACCACCAAACAGATCGTCAGACCGACGCCTACAAAACTCTAGTTTTTGTTGTTTCATGCAACGAAGCGACGAGACGCGCGGAACATTCACTCTATGGTAAGTGATAAGCCCACTGATAACAATGTAATGTGCTAGAAAATATCATTAACTTCACTACACTGCGCTCGCCGCTTAGAGACATAAGATGTCGTCTCGTTATCCCGAACATTTCATTAACTACTACGCACATTAAAACATATTAATGTGTGCACATTACTATTCGGCGACAGAAATAGACGCTGCATTGATACCCACTGAGATTGTCTCCAGCAACAAAGACATATCACCAGGAGAATACTCTGCAGTGCACTGTATGCGCTACGTAAGCAGCGCGCTAATACGCATCATACATTTTCATTACTTTTATATATGGTCACTATGGCATAAACTTCCTTTATCCTTTAGCTGTCATCGATAAAATTAACATTATAGATAAACCAATTAGGAAACCAATTTAGTTAAGAATAAAATAATATCACGAGAATTACTCTGTTTCAATAGTGCATTTTTATAAGCACTTTGCATTCGTATATACAAGTAATAACATATCAGCAAAAACTACATCTAGCAATAAAAAAATGGCATGCCCTAACAATTCTATTATAATCAAATGTGTGATGGTTAATTCTGAAAAACAAATTAGTATTAATTGACGATTCACATTGGATGTAATCCACAATCCGTGACTTATTTACTGTACCTTTTTTAGTGTCTGGATTTTTTTTAAAAAATACTATGCCTCTAGAGGGAAGTCAAGATTATAGGGAATTTCTTCCAGCTATAAAACCTGTGATGGTCTCCTTCAGTGTTTTGGTAGGGATTCTGGGATCTCCTACCAATGGCACCAGTGTTCCTATGTCATTAGGAATAACAGATCTTAAGGAATGGCAAGGCCCCTATTTGGCACTTTTGGTGTGCTTAGACAAAAACGAGACCGTTTCGCAGTTGTCGTCCCTCTCCAACACGCTTCATCTATTCATACTAACCCGAGACTATGGGACTGGGTAGTTATTATACCTACCAGTTTTTAAGCCCTATTAGACTTTGTGAATTTAACAAATTTAGTGACTACCTTGTGACGTTATGCTGCCGAGTGCACGTAATGCTTTAATTTTTCTAAAAAAAAGGAGAAGAATCAAATAACAATGCGCATACCTCTATTGGCGGTGTATGCTGCGCGTGCTGCGGGTGCGGCGAGTGTTGCGGATGTTGCGAGTGCTGCGGGTGCTGCGGATGCGGCGGGTGCTGCGGATGCGCGTGCGGTGCGGGCTGTGAACGGTAGTAGTCCGGGTAGGGCTGCGCAGGCGGCGGCGTGCCGGCCGGCGGAGGCGCGCCCGCGCGATACCCGCCTGTATAACCGCCGTACCGGTATTCACCCGTACCGTACGCCCTGCAATAGGAACTCCTTATATTTAGATTGTCTAGTATTAGTACACACACATCATAAATTGCACACCTTACAATATCATTATTTTGCTTAGCTAGATATCCAACATACTCATATTGTAAATCTGCTGCCATAACAGCATCGCTTTGTTCTGGCTAATAACATACTCAGCGAGAGTTTTCTAAGCTTCACCATCCACGGCCTCATTGTCTTTTAACACCGTGTGGTATTGAAGTTAGTATATTAGTCTAGTATATAAAAAAAAATATTTAGAATATTTAATAATAAAATATTTACCTGTCACCCTCCGGTCCGTATGGCGGATATACGGGCCTATTTGATGGGTAAGGAGATCCGTATTCGTACCCGTAACCTTGTTGGTAACCTGCAAGTTTAAAACAGATTTATACTTAAAGAAGAAATAAAAACTTGTAATAAATTTACATGCAAAAACTATTTTTTTTTGTTTCAGAAAAGGACAGAGAAAGCAGGTATTTTCACTAATGAAAATCGTATTATAAATGGAAAATTTAATATTATTTAATTTAAAAACACCTTCAAACATTGAATTAATATTTTTTCTTCAATTTCACTATTTAATACAGTCCTAATAATCTTTTCGTTAAGTTTGATCATCTAAAAAGCAACATTGTATTCTAATAATGTAAACAAACCGTAATCATTATGTAAAAAATGGCGTACAAGAGTTGTCGTGCAAATATAGAACTTTCGACACACAATATTGCAAACTTATTAAAACAGCCACAAGAAGCAAGGTAAAGACAAAGTATTTACAAAGTCGTTGAATTTGCGTAGGACCAATTGAGATGCTATCCCATTATAATCTATAAAAAAAAAACTGAGTTCCTCTCGTTGCACATATTTAATTATTCTTTATATTTAATCTATAATAAACATTAAAAAAGGGGGGCGTGGGTGTTAATAAAATGAGGTGCAGGTGATGAGTGAGCGTGTGATGGGTTAAGTACCTGGGGGTCTGCGCGGCCCCGGCGGCTCGTCGAAGGGGTTGGAGGCGGCGAGGTTGTCGCCGCCCGGCCCACCGCCTACAACCACATGGCTTTATTCTACCCGCTATGTCACCAACGGTTATTACTGACACTTTTAATCGAACACGGTTCTCCCACCGAACTCATGCATAGTAATATATGATGACAGTTAATATATGAAATAATGCAAAATAACAGAAATGTTAAATTTAACTAGCAAAAAATATAACGCATTAAAAGTATCAGTAATAACCCATTAATCATTGTACCCAAGGATTACCATCAAAAATTCCTTCGTTTCAATAATCATGAACAATCAGCTAATAATTTCATTGAAAATTGTTGCTGGTAATACTTAGTGTAGGTAAGTGCTATCTATTACAAGTGTTAGTGGGAAGCATACAGACGCATGATTCAGTTAGCGAGTTCACGCATGGTTAGCCGGAAGTAGCACAAATAAAGAAAACAAGCGGCCACGCTTTGCTTTGTTTGCATGGTCTAATACCGCTAGGTTCCATCTAGATCTAATAACAAGAGATCATATACAGCATCATACAAATAGTGCAGCCGGGGTGTGCGTTTTGCTAGTTACTAGTCAAAACTCGATAATTTGTTAATGAAAGCTGAAGACCAGTCGCATCACCTTTTTTATAGGGCACCGCATTGCACTCGTCTTGGGACACAAGATGTTAAGTCTCAGTACTTCAGCAATTCAACTGTACAACCCTACAAACCTGAACATAGTAATGTTTGCACACTGCTGTTTGCCGGCAGATATAGCTGCTAGATATAACCTAACTAGACCGTCTTCGGCCTTCGAGATCTACGACAGCAGTTTTAGATCAATACGGTTCATTAATGTCCATTTTACTTGAAACTAACAAAGATATAAAAATCCCAAACAATGGAAATTATGGCTTTTTGTAGATTAATTATTCTTTCAGATAACAAGTGGTACAAATTTATAAATACAGTTTTTGAAAAACAACATTAATATCCTCAACACAGGAATAATTGAACAAGTAATTCTTTTTATTCAATAATTATTTAACATACAAATTATTAATACACTATTTATCAACTGTCTGAAGCGCAGTGGCTAAGCGCTCTCTTTGTAACACGGAACCCAAGTTGGATTTCGCGGCCACATGTGGAGTTAAGTCAGTGGTGGAGATTTTCTGAGCTTCACCAGACTAACACTACCACCTGCTTATTGTGAATCTTCCACCATAAAAGCATTCCTGTGTTCCGGATGTCAACATATGAGAGCCGTAATATTCTGAGCGAGCACGCTTTACCATTCATAGCCCCGTAGTCACTTAACATTATGTAAATTTCAGGTAAATTGTTAGGCGATCGATAGATAACAAAATAAAATCTTTGTAGTATTATTCTAACTGCAATAGACATGCAAAAGCTAAATGTTGACACTCTGACCTAATAGCAAAGTGACATATGATACTGTTGCATGTTAGCCTAATGTTTTACATTAAAATAATAAATACAGCAGTTTTTATTCAAAGTTGTTTCCTTTATACTTATATTCTTTAGCTTATAGTCGTTATGAAGACCATTTGTGGAGATATTATACTTGTTGTATGTTGATAAAGAGACAAATAATCACTTGTTACTAGCTGTTCAGCGGAGCTCTTGACCGCCATCACGAATTTGATAGTAAATCACACTAGCATAGAAATAAAATAACCTATTTACTGTTCCCTTAAACATTTTCATATCAATGAGGGATGCCTTAGAGTACCAGTCAATGGTTGGCTATTAATGAAGATAGTGATCATATTGTACATTCAACTTACCCTGTGGTTGATTTGCGGGCGGCGGATAGCCGGCGTACTGCGCGCCGTAGCCGTCCATAGCACCGGCCGCAGCAGCGCCGCCGCCGCCCGGGAATGACTCTTGCGAGTTGGATGACCCTGCTGACAATACAATATACTTATTGTTAAAACATTAAAAAAAGTGATAAGCGACTCAACTTAATCATGTGTTTGAGGAATTGAAATAAATTTTAAAAATACATATTTTATTAATAAGAAATTAACGTACTAAAATTATAAGAAATTTTATATAATAATTGTTAGTTATCCCTTATAAATGAAAATAACCAAAAGCAACGTACCAGCACTAGCTGTGTTATTCGACTTGCCCCCTTTTTTCTTGGTTGAGGCTTCAACCTGATTGATAATGGGCTGAGGATCGATACCGCCTCTATCAAAATGGCACTCGTAAGCCAGCAGATTTTTAGTGTAGTGCTTTCGTAGAGTGTACGCAGCCGATGACGATGCTCCGATGCCTAATAGACCCGCTATGTCCTTCCATGTTTTATTTTTTGTGACCTGAAAATACAAATATTTATTAGAAAAAGAATAAATAAGTAAAAATTTTTACCTAAGCATTTAACGTTTACGATCCCATGCCAATTTTGAATGTAATTAACGGAGTAACTGTAACAGTGAAACTGTTAAGTTGAAATTGTGGAGTGAAGGAAATGTACATATTAATACAAGAGTTTAGCAAGAAAGAGACTTTTATTGATACGAAGTAAAACATTTTTCAAAAAAATTAACCTTTGCGTCTAGCTTTAATCAGAAGCATCTTTCACTGGTACAAAACATCCACTACTATCCCAACATAAATCTAGAACTAATATTCCGAACACGTCAAGTGTAAAGTTTTCAGTAAACAATACGAGCACGAGGCGGCGTCCGATGTGCGAACATAAAGCGAGAATTTTACAACGGCCGTTGAGACATGCGATAAACTCGGCAGCGTTAAGGAGTGGAAACCTCACCATGCCGACGATTTTATAAAGGAGTTTCAAGGTGACGCGGACAGGTGCGCGCGGCGCGGCGGTCTGCGAGCGACTGGTTACGGCATACTAGCGCTAACATCGTTCGTGCATTGGAAGCGGCCTTTGTAAACGCTCTAATGATAAAAATTTATTAACAATCGTTAAAGCGCCGAGTTTACGGCACTAGTTCGCATAAAGCTGACGATACATGTACTAACCATAAATCCTACTCCAAGTCTATTAGTCTTAGTTTCATGTAGTCGCATGCTGATACCGACGGGTAAAGTGCTATAGAAATAACGTTGTAGACGTTTTAGCTTTATAACAACGTTTAATTGGAAGTTGCTTTAGTACGAGGTTTTATAACAATGAAAAATAATAAAGCTGAAACGACTTCGATAATTACTAACTGTATAATAATGCGTTAAAACGTAGATGAACAACATTTTTTCAATACTTTCGTTTTTAAATGCATTTAACCGTAAGAAAGTGGTCGAACCGCACGTTTAGTCAAAGAAACGAACTATAATATAAAATTAATATTTTTGTAATTGTATTTGGGTATTCATTGTCACTATATGGAAACTAGCAAAACTTTTGTAAGTTTAGTGTTCTGTTCTTAAATTTAAGCGCGTAATTAATTAGATAAACAGAAGATATTTAAACCATAATACACTAGCAAAAGAAATACGTACTACAAACTTATAAAATAACAAAAAAAAAACATTTTTTTAAGCAAAATTGTTCAAAACATGATTACGCTCTAAATTTTTATTTCTTAAGCATGTCTTAAAGGTTAGTTAAAACTGTTAAACGTAATATTAATGAGATTAACTAATTTGTTAAGGGCCTGTATAGACAACTTTGTCTCAGATTTGTTGGTAATATAATAATATATGTGTACCTCAACAAATCCACCACGGTCGCGCACCAGCAGGTAGAGCCGGTAGAGATCGAGCGGCTGCTTGGAGATGGTCGGGCAGGCCGCGATCGGGGTGCGCCGCTCTTCCATGAACGCCAACAGCCTCTCCACCCAGCCACGTCGCTCTGGCGCGTCGTCCATCTCGTACAGCTTGCCCAGCGAGTCCGACTTCTAGCACAGGGAAAACCTCATCATGCACTTGCACTTGTCATGTGTATTATACACTTCCAAAACTACTACAGTTTAAGGAGCTCCAAATTAATACTACTGTAATTCTACAATACAGACAGACAACTTAACCCGCTTTTGGTTTGAATTTTACCGCTAATTAGAATGATATGATTTGATATATATATATGGCAAATAGGTGACTTAAAAGAATATCTGTTACAACACGCATCATAACAGAGCAGGATAACATATTAGTTTATATTTTGATATGGAAAGCCAATTTTTCGAATAAATTCATGAATTTTAATGGTCAATACTCCAAAGTAATTAAAAATAACCTACACAGGTCGAGAAAATCATTGTAATTAATATAATTAGGAGCTGCTTTAAAATTAATGGTTTAATACAAATCAGGCAATTACGAGTGACATTTGTACAATAAGACTACAAGTAAAAGCATCTAAGTAGAGAAATAAAAAACCTTGGTAACTTAATGAACATTTCTGTGATAACAGGATGAAAAACCCCTCACCGGCATACATGTATATGAAAGCTGTCATAGTAATGCACGAAAAACGTTAAGCGAGATTATTCATTCAGTGGCTGTAGTTTCGATATAAGCTAAAGATTTGTGACAGAGTAAACATCATCATTACAATTTTAACCATCATCTACCGCGCTGTTACCACTTCATCTGGGCACATGTCTTCTTTCGCCACATTATAAAAAAAATGTTTGGATTGCGTTTTCAGATAATTCGCATCTTTATTTTATTCGATGAAGCGACTATATAAGCACCACGTCCGCCTGATGGTGATATATCTGACCTTAACAGCGCGACACTAAGAAAGGACCATAAACATTACACCAAATTGTACATTGAGACACGGGATGTCGAGTTCTTTTAATTGTTATACCATTAATTTCAGTAGCTACAACGCCCTTTAAACCGGAACACAGTAACGTTTGCACGCTACTGTTTAGCGGCAGATATAGGAGGAGCGGTGTTACCTAGATGGACTGCGGCAACAGGGACCTACCATCATTAAACTGTGTGACTTCAATCCTTTTTGGGAATGTTTAGATTTAATGAACCGCTACCAACGGTAAGACTGTGTGTGAGCACCATTCTGCTCTACCCATACAACACGGCATCATAACTTCAACCACTGAATGAATATTTTCGTACACAAAACAATTTACAGTAAGGTAATTAAATAATGTCAACAAGCATGCAGTGTGATGCGTATTAATACTGTGTTAGGTTTGGATTATACAGAGCTCGCTACACATGCCAACGATCTAACTTGATATAAACCTTTGATCTGTAGGACTCCGGCGGTATGTGACTGTTAAACACCTGAAATACACGATAAAATGCAATGCTTCCCTCTCACTATCACACTCAACACATCAAGCAATAAAAAAAAACAAAAATTAACACAATTTATTGTTATAGTAAATGTGTGACCAGATCTAGCCAGAGAACAAAAATTGCACCCGTTAACTATAAAACGTACCACTGTTGGGACCCGACCTTGTCTCATAAAGAAACAGTCAAGGCCATACAACACGCTAGCCAAGTGGGAGTTGGTGGATATAACATAGCAACGGAAGCTGTTCTTGGAACATGTCGATCTTTTCATTCAACGGAAACTGAAGTGGGGTTAGAACCCGCGCCTCTACGAGACGTATTGCGCGTGACAGCGACCGCGGAAACTGAGCTCTGATGGCTACAAGGACATAAACCAGAAGTATAAATAGGCTAATTTAATTTTATGAAACTTACTTAAAACAATTTTTGTTCTCAAGCTTGATGTTACGTTTAAGTTACATAGGATCCAGGGTACTTATTAGTCACATCGATTAAGGTTTTTGGTTGATGTGAATATTTATGTGTCACTTTGTGTTGCTTTAACTTATTCCCGTGCTATTGTAAAATCTGATTGTGTAAAATGTTAAATATTGTATTTTGTACAGACTAAAAATTTTCTTCAATTGTTAAACTTAAACATTTTTTGAGTTCTAATAGACTAACATTAGATGTCAACTGCATTTGGTGTTAAGTGACAATGAGGCCGCGGTAAGAATTATCTCTGGCTCTCATAAGTTTACAGAAGGAACACAGTGATACTATTATGTCCGAAGATTTACAATATGGACGTGATAACTAGGCGGGTTCGATAAAACTACCACAAAACAAATACGTGGCGCTAGTAAGAATGATAAACACTGCACCACATTGTGCTCGTCGGTTTTGAAGACACAAGATTGAAAGTCTCATTACCCCAGTAATTTTTTAGAATACTAGCGTTTTGCAACAGAAATAGACGCTGCGATGGTAACAATCTAGACGGTCTCCGGCATCAGCGACCTACCACTCACTAGTAAATTAATTTTTAGATCAATTCTTTAATATGATGCGAAAGGTGCTCGATTGTGGATAGCATGTCTATTACACAATGCTTTTATTGAAGCATTTATTTATTTCTTATTTATTGAATTGAGAAATGATATCAGTGTGTAATTTGCGTGGCAGTGTAGTGTGTGAGTTGTGCGGTATCATAGTGCGTCGTTGACTTACGGGACTAGAGGGCGGGCGGGGCCAGGCAGTGGGCGCGTCGTAATCGTCGTGCATAGAGGAGTGTGAACCGCCGCCGGGCGAGGGCGAGGGCGCGGCGCTCCCCGCTCCAACCTCCTTACGCCCCTTGGAGCCGCACTGTTCCTCGCCTGATGCTGAAACACGCCAAAAGAAATCATTTATAAAAAAGTCGAAATTTAGTAAAAACTAAAATTGATTTTCTAAATCGAATGATAAAGAAAGGTAGAAAAGCCATTGTGATTTTCTTTGTCCTAAAATTTACTCAATTTATTAACCTATAAATAAATCAATGACGATATCTAAACTATATTCGACACAGTATCATCTTTACACAGGTTTATATGTGTTACACACAGGGGTTTAGGTTTAAACATTTTGTGAAAAACATTTTAATCAAAAGAGTTTAATATTTTATACTTTATTTGAAGATAGTGACGTATAGTACAGAAACGCTGATTTTTCATTTTTATTGTTCAGTATTTTGAAACACAGTTTGTATAATAAAAAATTATATTTCGACAGAAGCTTTTTAAAAGTGCCTAGCGAAAAAAATATGTATCAAATAGTTAATATTTGTACCTACCGTAATTAATACGTAATCTTAAGTAATATAGACCAATTTTTAATATGTTTGCAGTGATTACCGGCAGAGGCGTTGCTCAGTGTACTCTGCTGGCTGCCCTCGTCCAGGGGTGCACCGTCGGGCCCCGTGGTGACGAGCGCGGTGGCGGGCGCGGCGGGGCCGTTGTCGTGCTCGCCTGGCGCGACGGGCGGTGGCATCGCCTCGCCCGGCGGACCCATGTGTCGCGCGCCCTGTGTTATATACATATAACATATGAATGAAATGACGCGAATTGATGCGATTCAACCCCCAGATATACCTTTAAAAATCTGGCGCTAACCATGTCACAATTTGGTAACCTTACTACTGACTGATCTTCAAAATGAATATAGTAAAAAAAAATATATATAATTGAAAATTCTAAAAAAACTGATACTGATACTGAAGAGCTCTTACAGACCTTTAATGGTGGATAGTGCTGAGGCGGATGCGGTGGCGGCGCGGGTCGGTAGCCGGTGTACGGATAGGGGTGATGGTTCCTGGGCGGGTAACCGTAGGGCTG
>DWHS01000182.1:0-10483 GCA_018247935.1 Trogonoptera brookiana
ATATTGTGTTCGTCGCCTTTAGACATAAGATATTAAGTCTTCAGTATTTTTCGTAATTGTAAATCGCTTAATAAATATATTTTGCCCAAAACATATATTTGTATTATGTTATCTATTTCTCCTCTTTTTCCTCACACCTCCCATTTGTATCCGCATCATAAATATTTCTTCTTTTTTTTTAATCTTCATCCTTTTTCTCCCAACTACTTCCTCATAAAGAACCTACGCTTGATATTTATTATTACATTTTCTTATATACATATTTAAAATGGACGAAAGAATCAATCATTTTGAGTGGGAATGTGCGAATTAAAATTTTGGTACATTGAATAGGACAATATTAAAAATATTGTCCTATTTATCGAGTAGAAGTCTTTATGAGATGCTTCTGGAGAGAACATGTTGGGATTTATATCCTCTGAAATCCTCTGTGGTCAACCTCATTGCATATGCCAAAAGATCTCCCACAATGCCTCTATGCACCGAGGGCCGACAAACATGAAACTACCTCATACTTGTCTACCTCCCAGTTCAAGCTTAGTGGACAATGAGGTTATCCATCTTTAGACACAACAAACCCGAAAACAATTTTAGTAGCTCAGTCCTATTCTTCATAGCCCAAGACTACAGGGCAGTGAATAGGCTATCTAAGAATATTTAAGCATTACGGAGTATCCAATCAAATCCCATTTGAAAATATCCACAGTATCTTGATTTAAAATAAATATAAAATATTTTCACAACGAATAACGCCTCCATAACCAATACAAATAAAATTAATGGTGGCACTTTGATGATGCTCATTTGGAATCATTCTAAAAAACCTAATGATGTTGTGCCAATACAAACAAACATGTTTGTGTCGCTTCCAGCACAAATATTATTCATAAAGGTTCAGTACAAATAAACTTTAACTGAGGATTGATAAATTTTATTAGTTTTTTTATGGAGAGGATGTTTTGATATAAGATAATGCATCTGAAATGTGACAGTATTTTTTTTAACCATCAGCTTAATCACATGGTGTTTATTTATATAGCCTATATCAATATCTGGGTAAGGAGTGATCAGAAAAGGATCTTCATTTATGAGTTTAACACCTTAAATGAAAAGCCTTCCATTAGAGAGTTTATTACTATATTATTATTATAATTTTCCAGTTCAAATTATATTTAAAAGTTACTTCCTTTTATATTTTACAAAAGTGTACATACCATTTTAATAAATCATTATCTTCATATGTTAGTTCTTAATAAAAAGTTTATATGTGAATAATTTTTATAGCCTTGTTACGTCTACTTGTGTCTTTTGTCAATACACAAGGACAGCATTCTCAAACAGCTCAACATTTTGTGCATTTAATCAGTGAATGTTTGCAGATAAAGATAACAGAGGTATGTAGTCTCAGTGACTCTGAGTTTTACAAATGTGTATGATAATTAAGGATCAATAAACTTGTCACTTAAAATTGATAAAGACGTATTACACAGGCCCCCAAAAACAAAAGAAAACAAATGTGCGACTAAAAATCTAAATGCCTGAAATCGTTCATTGTAGATAATGAAAAAAAAATTACATCAATTATCTCATTACATAATCCGTAATATGAGTACATTTATATACATATATATTCTTAGATACAATGTGCATGAATACTCGATAAACATAACAGTCAATTACATAATTGTTTTGCATCTGTGGTAGGTCTCAAGTGTCTCCGAGACACCATCTTGTATCACAAGGTGAAAAGTTTATTTCGCTAACCACTACATCTACATATTGAATGCTTTAAACTTACAAGATATAAAATAACTATATAAAGATAGATTAACTTATAATATCGAGCTAACTGGGTATATGAAAGGAATATATACTTCGATGATTACACAACATAAAAGAAGCGGTTGATTGTGTTTTATGTTAATTATAATCAAGCGTAAGATTCAAGTTGTCTAGCGCTATGTATGTGATGATTTCACAAAACGATTTAAAATGCATGATGATATATCACATCAGACCTACCATAGTGAAACAAGAAACTGACTTATTTGTGTCAATTCTTGTTTGTTGTACATATGAACTCGATCTATTTATATGAATTTATTCATAAAATTATTACTCTATATATAAAATGGCACAGAATTAATAAAGTTTTCTCCGAGTGACTATCAAACTTTAATTTGAAGATGACACTCAATGTTGATGATTATTTTTTTTATGTACACATAATTTTCTCCAATTTATTGTTTACTGTCAGTATCTTCTTGGTATTATGTGTATGTTATAAATTAAAAATGAAAACAAATTCTGTATTAATGTATTAAGCTAGATTATCATTATTAATACACTTTAATGATATAATTTATGCAAAGTTAGGATTTTATAATACTTCTAGAAAGATTGCATTGCAATCCAGCATTTTAAGTCTGCAACATACATATGGTATACAAACGAAGTGCTCTGCTTTGCTTGTTTCCACTTCTATCCTCTACTAACCTACTGAACTAGGTGGATAGACAACATTGAGAGAATTGGTAAGGACTCAAATAGTGTAAGACAAAGTTATGAGGAATACTTTACAAGATATTTTCGTCCAATAGTGGACATTTATAGATTTAAATGATGATGATGAAAAATGTTATGTACTCAGTGTGTATCGATGCTCATTTTATAGGTAAACATCTAAAAGATTATCTGACTTTTTATACAATGCAACAATGACATTAGCAGGACATTCACCTAATGATAATTGATAGTCCTACCTATAACAATAAGCTAAGTATATTTATGCAGCACCGAAACCTACCTATCTTCAAGAATAAGAAGATTCTCTTTAACACAAAGTTATGTGTCTACAAAATTGTTTGGTAGGCCACAGCAAGACATTTTCTATTACTAAATAATACATTAACATAGAACATGATTTGTGCTAACTCAATAAATAAAATCTAATGGAAAGCATGCAAGAACTAAGAGTACAAATTGGTAATGTTTATGTTCAAAATATTTTTTTTCACTAGTATTTTTTTGATATTCCTGATGTGTATTAATTTTTACACATTAATGTCAGTATCAGTTGTTTACCATATACTGATTATAATACCTATTGCAATGTACAAATTAGTATTTTACCTGTTAAATAACTCTTACTTGCTTTGTGCACGTATTTAAAGTTATTTATGTTACAATTGCATTTAATAAAATTAGAAAAAAATATCATTAGTATTTTTAAACTTGTTTGTATTCATTTTCTGTTCATTTAAAAAAGTGACACATGGTATTTACATCATGATTTACTGACCATAATGAGTTTTGTACCATATTGGATATTTAAAATAGACACTAAGTAATAAAGTATCTAAATATACATTTTTTGAATGTAAAACAAATAAACATTTCTGAGTTAATGTATAAAAAACTTTATCTATTATATATACAGTAACAAAACCACAGGTTTACTTTACTACAGCTAAAACCGGTAATTCCATTTGTTTATAAAAACAAATTATTATGGTGAAAGTTTGTGGAAGTAGAAATACAATATGTTATACATATTGCCATCACATTAAGGTTGAAATTATTTTAAGATTAAAAATTACAGTAAGTTGGGATGAATTAAAATTCACCTATATTATTTATACAGATTATCCATAGTTTTGCAACAGAAATATTTGTAAGAATAGAAATATTTATATTATTTGTAAGTACTAAGAAAAATGCACTTGTCAGATTCCAATAGGAACAAATGCTACAACAAAATATCTCTTCTGTAAACAACACATCTCCTACGTTCTAGATACTTTAATTAAATAATAGTCAAGTAAATAATCTTATTTGTATGAAATTACTAACAATATTAACGATAAAACAAGAACATTTTTGTAATGTTATAATGAGATAAAAACAATGTTATTGATAGTTATCATGTGTTGTGTGTTTAGTAATATTACGTAGCGGAAATGTATGCTCTCCAGTACGACGTGTGGACGAGATGTGCTTTAGTTAACTATCCAATAACAAGCCAACGTAATTGAATGTGAGAACAATGTGAGTTTGCCAATTGACAATAATTGTCGCAAAAACATATTTGGAGGTCGTCTTACAATTCCCGCCGCTGCGGAAAAAGTTGTTGTAAAAAAATGTTGTAAAAAAACAACAAGTTTACGAACTCAATTTCGCTCTTCGAGGGAAATTTTGAAGTATTATACGGCCAAGTTTAGGTGCCACAAGATAACACCACGACTGAAGGTAAATAATGCTCACCGCAACTGGACGGCTACTTTTTATTCCTTCATAAATGCAAGTTTCCGCACCTTTAGGTTCAGGAAACAAGTTCTTAAGAGTACGGCTAACCTGGGCATCGTAGGATCAAGACGAATGGAACAAAACCGGAACACAGCACGTAAAAACACTCACAGAACACTTGTAAAGGGCCCGCGGCGCGCGTAAAGCGAAACACGTTTATCAAGATCAAAAACACACAAATAAAACACTACAACTACTGAAATAGGCGACGGAACCTGAGAAGTACCCACCTTGGTCTTCGTTATTACATGTGTGGCCAGTTTTACCACAGCGAAATTTCCCGTCCCAATCGTCTTTTCCAGCTCGTAGTTGCCAACACATACTAACTGGTCGATTGGGAAGTGCTTGCTTTTGTGGTTTGGCTTGATGTTGTTGGCCATTTTCGTGAAAAAGCACGATAACACCGCTCGGCCTCGCGTACGCCACGACCGAATTCTGACTACTGTCGCTAGTTCGGGCGCACTGCCGCCGCGGCGCCACCGTCGCTCACGTCATTCGCTGGGGACATTCAATTGCAGCCCCCGACTTTTCATTAATAAACGCAAATGTTTCACATCACCAAAACCGAGACATCTTTAAATTAGACAACGCTACATCAACTAGTTCATTTAATGTAACCGGTGGCGGGCGAAAACAAAGTCGGAATAACACCGCGACATGTTCTTATCAGTGAATCTGTTATCAATGCGTAGAGCTTAAGTTGAACATCACCGCTTATGAAAAAAAGGAACCCGATTCACAACCTTTACACGACTATCGCTGTCCCCTCGCACCGCATTGTTTATCTTGCGTTAGAGCGGGACGCACTGAGTGGGAGGGGGGGCAATGACGTCAGACGTCAGCGTTGACGTCACACGCGGCAATTTCAAATGAGTTAGGGGAACGTACGTCAGACGAAAATATCGATTTTTCTACGGACGAACAATAAGAAAGTAAGGTTTTGCATTAAAACAATTGAATTAGAGCTTCTGTTTTATAAACTAAATAAACTACACATTTCCTTTCATTCCACATTAAAAAATCATTGGATAAAAGCAGATTTTAAATAATGCACTATAACCTTACGGTTATTGCAAACAAATTTTTAATACATCAATAATATATTTCATTGATAATATTTTTAATTCCGTATACCAACTCATTTTATTTATAATAATAATTTTAAATTAAACAATAGTTTTTTTGAATTTCATAAGTGGTGATTTAGACCATTCCCACTGACCGCTGGATGCAAACGGAGTTGGGTGTGAAGATCTTTGGGAAAGCCTTATATTCAGTAGGAGACGTCTATCGGCTGATGATCATGATGAAATACTTAATCGTTGTTTTATTAACCAAGATGATTAATACCAATAGGGCTTCCACCAGATGCAAAGAGACACCATTCTTCTCATCGCTTTAAGGCAAATGGTTGTACGTCCCAATATCCTACTAATTTGATCAGTTAAGCATTTATTACCAGGACACAGTAAGTTAAGTCCACTACTGTTCAGGCGTGTAGTTTATACCTACAGATTTATTTATAAGCAAATAAACAAATCTTCAGTTTCACAAGATTTATTTTTATTTTTATTTTGTTAATGTAAATTCTTATAATGATACACGTTTTCAGAATTAAACAGATTTTCTAATATGAAAGTATTACTTCAAGTGTGCTAGAAAATATCGGCGTTTTTCGTTAATGAGATTATAGGCTTACACTTTTTGAGATTCTAAAAATGGCGCGTATCTTATAAAATAATGATCGTATGACTTTGCGATTTTTATCGTTTATTAAGCTAACAATTACACAAGTATCGAATGCTTTCCAACACATTTTGCGGCCGAACTAATGTGATATATGTTTTGATATGTTAATACGTCAATGAGATTTTCAAACACTGTCAAAGTAAGGACTACACACATTGGACTAAGAATAACTAAAAATTAAGGACATTCCGTGGTGCTTTATATTATTATCTAATTCAAACTTATAATATTAACATTAAACCCTTGTACAAACAAAAGGTATCCATGGTTTTACTTTAATTGCATTAAGGCGCTACTTAAGATAATCATGACCTCAGAAGTTTAATTAAAATTGCAAATGTTATCTTTGTACACCAATCGCAGATCATGTGATTCTACTCGCGTAAGTAGGAATTGATTCTTACGAATGATTAAATTATGTGTAATTAACTGATTGTGATCATTAATTAAATCATATATATATTTTGCTATTCCTCGATATACAAATGTGAATATTTAAATTGTCTTGTTAAAGGACCTTGCGGCCCAGCCTCCGTACGCCGCGTGCATCCCACGTAGCACGGAGTCGGATATATCCGCATCTACATTCATGCCCCAAGTGAATGAATATTGCTGAAAATAGATAGCCGTTATACTATTGCTGTTCATTCATAAATCGGAGCTGTAGAATGAGATGATGTTCCGTGTGGTAGCCCGTTATCGATCATCAAAAGATTGCTATCAACGCCATCTTTGAACTAGACAATGAATCAAATAGTTTTCATTCTTGATCAACCTCAATGTTGCCATATGTACTACAGATATTGTAGCCCGCTCTGAATATGGTTAATTATTAACGATTATTTAATAAATTCTTTGAACTTAAAAAATGTAGTTTCATTTAATATTTAAGTATTCTTTATTTAGCCTTCTATATAGGAGAAGAAAATTCACAACAGTTATGTATAGTATAGTCCATATAAGTTAAATAAAAGTAAATTTTATTGTTACTCGACGTTTCTAATGCTCTGCAGTAGCCAAGGTAACGTGAGGACTAAGATTATAGTTGTTCTGACGCCATAGCCATCATTGAGCATCCGCAGCCCCTTAATCATCATTTGCGGATTATCTACTATATCACACATTATTAAGTTAGAATATCAGTGCGTATATACTTTAGTTATTAATGTAGGTTATCCTGTAACGATAATTCAATAGATAATCTAATCTTCTTAATAAACTATTGACATTGTAATAAATTCGATGTAATCATTGTCTAATTTATTTTTATTTATTTAGTACTCTTGTTTACGAACTTTGTCGTTAGTAAGAGAAGGCGATGTAAATAAAACACCTCTATAATAATTTACTCATTTAAATATATATTTCTATAATAGAAATCTGTTACGTATTTTACATAAATAGTTATTGTGGGCATTACCCGCAAACCGTTTTTATCGTATTAAAAATACAGTAGTAATTATTATTACATAATAAAATAATAAATTAATTTTAATATTAATAATACAATGATCTCGATAACAATTTAGCGATAATATCTTTGGCTAAGTAAGATTCCTTTTGTGAATTAATGAACAAAATAACGTTTGAGGCGCCCGCCCCATTTTCCGGCCGGCCGCCGCTCCCGGCACGCGCGGGACAACTCTCCATATCTGTCAATTTGACAGGTGTCCAGTGACAGAAGCACCGCCGCCCGAGCGCCCGGGATACATCCGGCGGCGCACGCGCAGTGGAAATGGAGAAAAATGATCACACGATGCGTTAGTATAATTAAAAAAAAAATGACTCATATGGCTAAAAATGCTTATGTACGAAGCGGGCGCCCCAACGGGATCATCAACAACAATAAAATTATTTATATTTATATATATTCAAAAAAAAAGTGAAAACAAAACAATCACACTATAACAAAGCATACTTATCTAACCTCACAATTTATTTTTTTTATAGCAACACTTGACTAACCGAGCGGCGTACACCGGCGTTGTCGCTTCCGAACAACACGGACTGCCGACAGTCCCGTACAGCTTGCTCATTGCAAGATACTAATTCCGAAACCTCCATTGCGAATACATTGGATCCGTTGGCGTTATATCTACTGGTTATTATGACTAGCGATTTCGAGCAAATTACTAAAACAATATGCGCCAAGAGGAGGCTTTAAATATTTATCACTAAAAAAATGGCCGACTGCATCTCACAAGTCAATCGATCTAATGTATTTGCAAATTGCAATTTATTCACAACGGTAACACTTTACAATGAACACATCTTTATATTAATTGTGATGAACAAACCATTTTATAAATCCTATTTAAAACATTGTCCTACTATGGTACAATAAATTAAATATTCATAGTTTAAGACATGTAATCAGCACTTTATGTACAAATAGTCAAACATTAATTTTAATTAAACTCAAAGAAATTAATCGGATAAAGAGAGAGATATAGACAAATAGATGGAAAGAAATAATTTGTATGGAGATTTTAATCTCCGATCAGCACCAGAAATATTCTCTTTGATTTATTAATGTTGAGATAATATTAATAAATCAAAGAGAAGTAGTTTTTCCTATTAAAGCGGACATTTCTAAACTATTTAAAAGTATTATTAACTTGTTTTTCCTGTAGTCTCTTTTTTTTAACTGGTATATTCTTCCTTTTGTCAAAGTTATCCATAGTATGACAATATGATAAATTAATTTTATTATCTAAAAATATTTTTTTTACACATAATTTTGCATGTATTAATTTTTTAATGCTGGCAACACCAATTATTGCAGTGTTGGGTTATTTTAACAGATTATATTTATAGATAATCCGTGAACTGTGGCCTGGCCTGCACCTTTTATTTGGTAAAACGAGTATATATTTTTTTTCTAAATTAAAACGAAAATACAATTCATTCAAAGCTTCGTTCGTCGGTTTGTTTTGATCACGACAAACCTAACACCAACTTAAGGTGTTCGTAAACGGAAGAACAACAGAAAAAAAAACCTTAATATTTAATCAACAACAGATAATATATTTGTATTAATAAATAAGCTTTACACGCGCGTATTTACAAAATGGACGACGCCCGCCACCGCCGGGCGATCCTTAGAAATATTTTTATTATTTAATCTTTTAACTCTTCACAATTTTTATTACTAATTTGTATGCATTAAGGCACCCACACACCATACGATTCGGCGAAGGATCATTAAACATATACAGCTCTGTTAACGTTCCCACAGCTGGGACTCGCGGCACAAGGAGAGTAGAGACACGTATCATGTCACTTTCCTCACAATGTTTTGTTTGGAAGCTCAAGTTCATTTGGAGTACGAACCCGCGCCTCTTCACAGCGTATAGCGCACTAGCGCCTTACACATTGAGCTATCACGGCTTCGAAGGACCAAGGGAAGGATGAAGGATCAATGGCCGAGTTAAATAGCAAGGGGACAGTGTGCCGGCGCCTTAAGTTTGCATCGCACGATGCAACTGGCGGAGGCGCTAACGGTGACGGTAACCAGGTTAAATTACAACCATCACTTCTCCAGCGGTTAACCCATCCGCTGCCCGGTGGAGCTTGAAATGTTGTTTTATAAAAAACGAGAAATTTAACAATGGACATCCATCTATTGAGATGATGACGAGGAAATTTAATTAACAGCATTATATATATAAACACAATATTGAAACTTTAAAAGTAAATTAAATACAAATATTGATATAAAAAAGTAACTACAACAATTTCAATAACCAATAATCTGATGTTTTATAAATAAATAAGCCTCTCTTTCACAATGTCCAAGTAAATTATTCATTAACTAACTAACAAATTAACTGCCACATAAACTTTCCTATAAATTAATTTTGGGTTTCACAAACTTGTAAGTTCGAATTGGCGACGTCGCATCGTGACGTTTCGATTTACGGAACGCGTGAGGTTATAAAACATTTTAATTTAATCACTAGAAGTATTAAAACATGCATCTTTTATGCATTATTCTATATTAGATATCGATTGATTTTAAATGCACATTCTGCAACGATTACAATGAAACAATTTTCTTTTAAATCGATTATTTTTATTTGGAACGAATCAGGCAAATGTTAAAAAATAAAATTATCGAGATAAAAATGATTTGACCCGTTTGGCTTTTGTCGTCGGTTTTCGTTTTGTGTGTATTTTCTAATTCGCCGTCAAAGGCATTTGATAGATCACCATCATCAGTTGATGACATGATCATCATATAATAGCTATCAATATTGTTCGATTTTACAACAATAACTTACCCGACTGATGATCTTAATATGAAATGATGAAACTTCAATGTAATTAGCACTTTATTTACCATTTAAATTTATTCGATGGTTGTTAAACGTCAGCGATGACTTTATTCGTCAAGATAAGTTCCGAGAGCCCTACCCAAGACTTTACT
>DWHS01000183.1:0-10474 GCA_018247935.1 Trogonoptera brookiana
ATGATAGATATTCAATGAAAGTATATAAAAAAAATTAGGTATAATACATTTTTCACAAAACTATTGACAAATATAAAAGGAAAAAATACTCGTTTTCAACAGAAAAATCACCAGTGAAATGTTTCACTATTGGTAAGTCTCTGTTACCGGCGACTGTCTCGGTAGGTACCACCACATCACCTATTTTTGCGGCCAAACAGAAATATGCAAACATTACTGTTCCGGTTGGAAGGGGCTTGTCTAATTAAATTAAGAGAAAACGAGACATCTAATGTCTTAAAACGACGAGCACGATAAGGTGCTATGTATATCATTCTAAATAACGTCACGTTGTTATAAGTGTTTTGATTATATTAGGATTCGTCGTATAACAAAGTTAACAAAACAAAATTGAACATGTGAATAGTTTTTGATTGGACCGTTGTAAGAAGTTTTGCGTGATTACACTGTAATATTTTAGTGACAACTTTTTCATCTATGTAAGTATCGGTGGTATGTGTTATTAGTATTTATAACATATATTCTTGGTATAAATTGCCACCTACCATATCATCACCTCACCAAAGGTTGGCTGATAGGGAATAGCTGTAGTTATTAAGCCGGCCTTTTGTATATTTCTTTATAAGGTCTTACAATAAAGAAAATAAATAAATAATAATAATAGATGCGTAATATAATTGTAAATCACCTTTTAACCGTCGGTTAGAAAAAGTTTCTAATATCTCCTGTAATAACAGTTTAATTTGTTCATCGCAAGGCCACGGTTCACGGTTACCGCCGCTGTGAACGTGCACTAGTTCTCCCCTTTGTGACGCGTGTCCCCGTATGCGTCCCCACATATGACTTGATTCACACAAGCGGAAAGTAGCAATATTTTCCCCGTAGGGTTAGGGGAGAAGCGAACTGTCTTTCTCTATACCCACAGTGTCATTTATTTAATGATAATCTCGTTGAATTTAACTAAAAGCGTCCACATATGCTTTAGTTACTAAGAAATCGATGTGAATTTTTTGGTACTACCGCAGCCCTTGTTTCTGCCGGTTTTGATATTTATTTCCTTTTTCAACCATATTCATATATTTTGAATAACATAGGTAGCTACTGGTGGAAGGTCTCTGTTGCCGGCGACCATCTAGTTAAATACCACCGCAGCTCCTATTTGTGTCAAAAAGCATTGGTGTGCAAATATTACTGTGTTCGTTTTGTGGGGGTTGTAACTAGTGATATTACTGTGGTAATGCAACATAACATTCTATGTCTCAAAGCGACGAGCACAATATCATGCATTGTATAGTATCCTAACATGCTGCATATATATTTTTAATACTTCCAAAGGTGTAAAAATGCCTTTAAAGTTTTAAGTCTTTTTGTGTATCATAGGCGTATATAGACATGTGATTGAAGTATCTACTCCTTGGTGAAAATTATGATGTATAAATCTATTACTGCTATAGCGTGATATCTATGAGGTTGTTAAAGTAATCATCATAGTTAAGTATCATTACGCTTTCCCGTGGACGAGTGGTCGTGGTCGCACTCTACACCAACGTACTCCGGTCTCGGAAAGCACGTCGAGCTGTGGTTCTCGGCAAAATGTCGATAGTTTAAATATCTTTCGAAACTAGTAAAACCATCGCAAATGTAGCAGGTAAAACATTCTAGTTACAAAAACCTTATAATACAACTTCGTGCTTTGTTACACAACAATGATGAGCTGGTTAGTAAGTTTACACAGCACCCTATTAAGCTTGTCGCCTTAAACGGAGTAAAGATAAAAAGCTACGAAACAAACCAGAACATTCTATTATTCAGACAGGTTTGCTTGGTAACAGAAATAGGTGGTAGTTTAAGTTTTTAATAAGGGAAATCTAGGACGAGTATATGATAAAAGATATATTCTTATAGATTTATACTTATTTCATTTTAGTCGTTTCAGAAGACTGGAAACTTTGTGACATGTAACTCAACTGCAATTATTTTATACTCGTATATTTGTATATTCGTACATTTAAGACTTAAGACTATTTTTAACAAAAATTTCCTTTTGTATATTTACGTTAGAATTCTCTCTCAAACTTATAGTATCAAAAGCATCTCACTACAATATTATTATAAAACTCAAGTATTTTTGAACATTACATTGCAATAATTTTCCCTTTAAAACACAGTGGGAGGTGACCCTCGACAGTAAACGCGTCTCCCGAACGACTGATATCATTGCATCCATTAATTTTACGTAGGTGTATTTGGACAACGTCGTCGACGTCGTCACATCTAGAAATCAAACTAATAAATCTTTGTAAACGCTCCCTTACCAGACATGAGGATATGTCGAGACAGTTTTGAAAGCAAATAGTATACTTATGTTATAAATAACGGACGATAGACGGCTAGATTGAACATGAAAATATAAGGCAAAAAATATAACTAAATTTAATTTTAGATTTAAAAGAGACAGCGGAAATCTACTGGCTTTTTATAACGTTTTCAATACATATATAGTATTCAAAAGTTTATACCAAACTTAATATTTTTTTCATAACTAATAGGATTTGGTATGTACTACACATTTTCATTTACGTCACCACGTAATGTTTTTTTTATTAGTTTACGCATAACAACTTTTTGCCACCTAGCCACGGTCCGGTAATCATCAGCGTATATTACCCGTATCGCTGTAACATTCATGTTATACTTAGTCTTACAAACATCTGCCGCCGTATACGTTTATTATTAAACCACCAAGCAACAATTTACCTTAAAACCATCGCTTATGACGCCAAAGTTACATCAGCCCGTTGTTTTACATCAGTCCACGACGAATGATCCCGTAATAGCTTTCTAATAAGGGACAAAATAGCATCATCGGCGTTTCGTAAATTCGTTCAGTTTACTTCATCGGTAACTGGTCGTGAAAGCGTGTTTACATTGCAGCCGGTTGACAAACCGTTCGTCTCGCCGATCGTTCTGGTGAAACGGCATATTGTGCCGCCTTATACGGGCCTGAATGATAACGGTCGTATCGGGTTGCGCCGACCGACGCTACTGGCAAACACATCTACGAACGTAAACAGGCGAACTTATAATGTAGTCTTTATTCTGTTAACATTCTTCGACCATCGCTTGTACAATTAATTTTAACACTTTGTATCCCAAATAAAACGTCCTGTGTTTACAGAGTTGAGAAATCACAAAACGGTCATATATTAACCTAACGCTTTTATTCTCTTTTAGATCGTTAATTAAAATGTTTATGGTTAGAAACATTAAAAATGGAGAAGTTACTTTACGCGTGTGGTATCCATAAATATAGTTTTGGTATATGGATTTAGTAGTATCTTGTAGACGCTCTAACTTTATTGTATGTTTTAGTGATTTATATGCAATTTCCTTGAGTATATAAAAAATTCTCGACAACGGTCAATGTCAAAATGCCTTTTGAGATTTATTGCCTTTAGATTCGCGTAATTACATCATAACATTTAAGATCGGGAAATCTTATTTTTTTAATGTATTTATATGTGTACAATATTCAATGTTTTTCAATAAAAAGTCCATCGAACCCTTTTCTATTATTAATACCTGTATTGAATCCAGTTTCAACGCAACGTCTCGGCGTCTAGACGGCATGGATTGAGTTAACGCGAAGTAGTCGCTACTGTGGATGCGTGTAACATTCGCTACAACCTCATCCATAATGCTTGAAATACAATAACGTTTCAAAGTAATCTTCAACTTTAAGAAATAGATTGTTTATAAATTGAACATGTTAATTTATTTTTACACCGTTAACTAAAGGATAAAGTAAACATTAGGATATATAAGTTTCTTTAAGTTGTATGCTCATAAAGATATTGTTTTTGCTTTCATATTGTACGGCTGTCAAAATCATAAAGCTAAATAACATAACAATAATATGCTTCTATTATAGACACGTTATTGTCGTTGTCCTTACATTAAAATATTGTATAAACTTTCATTAGTTAAATTATAATTTTATTAAGTATTAAAATTTGTAAGTCTATTTAGTTTCAAATGTATTTAACATTTTTAAATCACACATCAAATAATAGCAAGTGTATCTTTACAGAGAGAACTTTCTACGTGAATATTACGTAAAACTATATTAGTTCTCTGCATCTAGTGTAGTAATAATTACCGGCGTAACGAAAAATATTACACACAGAGACAGAGACATACGCACAAAGAAAGATACAGACAAAGATACATTAAAAAAAATGGATTATACCAAAAATATAAATAAAGTAGAACCGTATAGCAAGCGAAACATTCAAAACGATAAAGGGCAGGGAATTATATCTGCCCCAGTTCCCCCGCAAGCATGGTGTTACCAACGTAATGTGAAAGTACATCGTTCCGCTAAATAATTGCAGGAAGCTTTGATACCCACGCTGTTTACAAGTTCCCTTACCTAGAATTTTCATATTATTCAGTTGGGTGCTAAACTCGGACTTGTGGTGTTCTAGTCCTGTGACTTTCAGCAGCTCTTTGATGTCTATTTAATCAAGACAAATCTGTCAAAGAATTTTAATATAAAACACAGTTGGTCCTAAGTTTTATGGTACCACAAAGTTAGGAGACGAACAAGACGTTCACCTGTCCGAAAGTTATATGTCAGGCCTTAATATTGATGTTAACTGGGAAAGATATTTAATTAAGATATTTCAGTATCTCATTGTCTTTATTCTATAACAAAGTCTCTGCGATAATGTGGTTTATATTACTTCTTCAATGTATCTCTCTGTTAAAATAAAAAATAAATCTTACTTTTTATGCAAAATTACTACCGCATTTTCCTATGATTAACCACAAGCAATATCCGCTCATGCATCATCAGAAAACGGAAACGTTCAACAATGTTTCCTGACCGTTAATAACATCTCGACGTTGATGTGATGATGAAAGTTTTTTTACGGAAATTACATATAGTATTATGTATTAAGTCAATATCCTCAAGTGTTCCTGGATAATGAGTGCTCGGTGTTGAACCTTGTATTAAAGTGACAATAAGTCTTATTTTACATTTTAAGATGCCCTCGGTTTTATTATTTAATAGTAATCAATGCCTTTCGTTTCTTTGTCAACAGTTCAAACCAACTGACGGAGTTGCCGCGTGAAGTATGTCAGATGCCGCTGCAGGTTCTTCTCGTGCCGGACAATTTGCTGGCGACGTTGCCGAAGGAAATAGGCAAGATGAGCTTGCTTGCTGAGCTCGATGCTTCCAATAACAGATTGACACAAGTCCCCATGACCCTCGGCGACTGCGGCGGCCTGAGGGCGCTCGATCTTAGCAACAATCAGCTTGGCTTGTTACCTTTGCGTAAGTATTATATTTCAAGCTATTGTATCGTTTCTGTTAGAATATCCTTCCGTCTTAAATATGCTTGACGGTTGTATTTAAAAGAAGACGCCTTATTAACTCATTTAATAAAGTCCTTATATTGTATCCCTCTAATAATATTATCAAACTTTTAGATAAAAAAAATATTTAATGTCTTATTCAATTTGTGCAGTATCCGAATATCACCCGGTTGTACATCCAGTCTTCACATGTCTTACGAAATGTGACTAAAGTCTTTCGAGACTAAGGTGTCATTTCGTAATACGGTATGCCTGTGGTGGACCAGTGTAATTAAAGAGCATATTCTTAATAAAGACTGATGCAGATATATATCGCAAAATACTACTCCGCCTGTAGTCTTTAATTACTACGAACTACTTAAAAATATATGTTATAAAAATAGATTGGATAAAGTGGTGTAAATTTATCTTGCATTACCATGAGCAGGTGTTAATCGCACCTGCTGTTGATTAAAAAAGCGTTATTACTTACGTTGCTGCTAAGTCGATGATTCATTTACATACTTAACAACTTATTTATAAGTGCAACTTGGTACCATTTATAAGAAGCACAGCTACTCGCTTTATTGTTTCATTTTTAACTTGAATTTAAAGGCAGAAGTAAGAGCCGGCTTAACGCAATTTTAAATAGACGTATAAAAATGTGTAACGTTATTTCATAGCAATGAAAGGGGAATTTTAGAACCAGTCTTTTTCATTTTCACTTAATATATTTGAAGGGTGATGTTTTGCTATTCGTAACATAAAGTGTAGAAGGATTTGCCGCATACTTCAACATACATGCTGTTACTATTACCTAAGAGTTACCTTTAAGGGTTAAGGATAAGGGAATATTTAAATATATTTTAACATAATGGCAATGATGAATATAATGATGTTGTTTATTTACCCAGTGAATGAAACGTATTCTCAAATCAGTATTTCTGTGGTTAAGGTGATTTCCCATTGAGATATTAGATTCATTTAATTGTAAGTTTTAATAATTTCACTATCATCGTCGTCGTCGTTGTCGTCATCAACGTCATCATGATCTCAACACATGGTACGTTCACTACTGGACATAGGTCCGGCCATCGTCGGTTTATCTCAGGACTCGCATATCCGGAATTCGCGTGCAAATAACTTTTAAAAATATACTTAAACGTATAGATTATTTTAACTCGAAGAGAGGACAAAGATAAAGTATTGGATGAGAGGAGGGAGGAAAAGATGGATAGTAGTATAAGTGGTGAACCATCAACCATGCGATAGGGGAGCCATTGCCAGGAGTCACTGGGCTTAAATAACATGTTTTATGAATTTATGTTCAAGAGACCTATTTCACTATAAAACATAGAAAATTTTGTACACTGCTACGCCGTGCCATGATGCTATTACCAGTAATTTAGGTACATAGTAATAAATATTCTGATATAGGTCGACGATAATGATACACATAGTTAGACAGTGAAACCGTAAACGAATTACTAAGTGAAATGATATTCGGGCGCGGCGGAGGCGTGGCGAAAGCTCCCATTTTATTGTAGCTTATTGTTAGTACCATAGCTATAGAAGAGTATTGACTACGTCATGATGTAGGCTACTTAACAAAATTCTTATATTTTTCCTGAAAATCTAATAGAAAGGTTTACGTTTAAGAATAGAAAAAATATGTTGTAATGATTGACATTGATTTCTTCGCATAAACGATAATAGGTTTTCATTATTGATGATTAGCGAATATTTATTACAGAGATCACATACCTTCGTCTCGAGCATTTGGATGTGAGTTGCAACTGCATATCATCACTGCCGCTTGAGCTACGCAACATGACCACGCTAGTCACTCTTAACTTGGACAACAACCCACTTGTCTCTCCTCCCACTACAGTAAGTCTTAGTATTATAAAAAAAAACCTAATTCTCTACTTTGTTTCTTTACATTTGTCAGAAAAGTTATAAGAATACTATTTATATTTAAAATGAAAATGTTCTTTTAAGGTTTTTAGTAAACGTAACCTAAGCTCTATATTCATTAATATTGCTGCTGTATTTTGCCTAAAATGTGTCTGAGCCGCTACTCTAGTTTAACTGATATCTTTAATACTAAGAGTTGGAAAAGAAGTGATTAAGAGGTTGCGTTAATACGTACCCTTAATAAAATAATTCATAACATTTACATTTGTTATAAACATCAACTATTTATGTTTCATACAAAGCTAAAATCTCGGCTAGTTTTTATTGAGAAGCAATTTATTTTTTTGTTACAAATTCATGTCAAACGAGGTCTTTGACTTTCTAAATAGAGGAATCACGTCTCTTAGTTTTTACACCAATAGCAAATTTATCATCAACAATAACAAGGTTTATTCATAAATTTATATAAATCAAGGAAATAAATTGTATTCATTGGCTTGAGTAGTCTATCAACATTACTTACACAGGATGCTGTTCGAATAATTCCGCGCTAAAGATTTTTTTCTCCTGTTTACACAATTTTAGGTATGCATGCGCGGGCGTGTGCATATATTTAAATATCTGGAGAATATGTCAAATAAGGACACTGCACCGGCACATAGACGAATAGACGAGACAAGGAGATCCGCGAAACACACTTCCTACATCAACAACAGTCCAACACAAGGCGCGGTTCATCAGATCACTTCCGGCAACGCTACCATCGACTGCTTAAGACACAAGCCGAGACACGTCATCGACAGCGGATACTGCACCGATGGAGTTGACAAGAGATGGTCTAATGATGGTAAGTACTGTATTAGTTTTTGGATACTCTAATAATCGGTGACGTACTTTAGCTATTTGTATATATGATATAATATCTTACAACTAAGCTAATTTCATTAGTAGCGCAGTTGTTAAGCGCTTGTCTTGTAACAGGGAGGACACTAGTTCGATTCAAAGACCACATGTTGTAGAGTTTATTTAGAGGACGTATTTTGCGAAATCACCCGCCTATTTATTACTCATCTTATAAATCTGATTGATGTATATTTGTTGTCAAGATATGAGAGCAAAGATATTCTAGCACTCTTCAGTATCCACGGCATTAATATCAAATAACACTATACCAACTTAAGGACCATTGTTGATAAAAAAAAACTGCTAAAGTGAATTTGTTTGTGAATAAGTGTTCCCACCAATTTCCTCATTTTTTCTCCGTAGTGATTTTTTTCTTTACGTTAAACTTGTTTTTAAATTATTTTTTAATATTTTTTAGCCTATAACAGACCTCTTTCAATCTTTACTTATATTGTTATATGTATTTGTAGTAGTAATACGTTAAATAATTCTTTGTATGTGTAAAATACTGTATATATGAGAACAGTTCAATTGTTTGCGAGTAATTGAAATTGATTGGATGGAATTTTTCAAACGTATGTCAATTTACTCACTTTAATTGGCATCAAAAATACTTCACACGACATATTCTTTGTGTTACTCATTGAAATATTTTAACCAACTTAGAGCCAAAGTTTTCCTCACAAAATAGAGTTACTGGCTTAACCATCGTGTAAGAACCAACAAGTTCTGAGAACAGGTTTCGTGGACATGTGACATCTACCAATTCGCACTCGGGAAGCGTGATGACGTTGACTGTCCTCTTAAGAGTTAATGCTCCTTGTCCCAGTAGTGGGCACATTAAGAGAGACTGTTAATATCATTTTAGAGAATTTTGCAATGTTTGTTAGCCTCAGACTACGGACAAATTTATGAGATATTGAAACTTTGGTTCTTATAACTTTTTCAACTATAATCATATATTTTTAATAATACATAGGTAGCTACTGGTGGTAGGTCTGTGTTGCTAGAGACCGTCTAGTTAAATACCACCGCAGCTTTTATTTCTTTCAGCAAGCAGTAGTGTGCAAACATTACTGTTCCGGTTTGAAGGGCGCTGTAACTTGTGGAATTACTGGAATAACGAAAAATAACATCTTATGTTTCAAGACGACGAGCATAATGTGTTGATGTGTATACCATTCTAACTAGCGCCATGTTGTTAGGGGCTGGCATATCACTTACCATTAGGTGAACAGGTAGAATTAAAAAGAAATCTGCCTACCTTCTGAACTTCCCTAAGCTTATTTGCTATCTTAGTTTTAATAACTGCAGGATGTAACCAATAACCGTAATAATATCTGTTTATTATTTATTAATATTTTATGTATGTATGTGTTACATGTTATACATACAGGAGTTCTATACTTCTTGCTAACTTACTTTCTTGCAGCGGGCGGTGAGGCAGGCGGAGGGGGTTCGGGCCGGTCGACCCCCAGCACTCCATCTACTTTGTCGCCGGGCGCCGCCTTATCCAGGGCACAGTCGCTCTCCAGTGAATCGCCTTTGGCTCCTTTGACGCCTCTACTCACTGGGTAAGTTGCGCAAGTCTTTGAAAGAAAATTATAATTGTACATTCGATACAAAAGTTTTTTTTTTTTTTAATGTTGATCGTATGATGGTGTAAAATACAGATGCGCCGCTAAATTTAAAGATTTCAATTCTCTTTAAAAAGAAAAATGTTTAACGTATAGAACCAAGACTATATTAAAAATAAATAGGATAAAACAAATTACAATAAATAGGGTGTAAATGTAAGGTGCATGATATATTGGGGCCTTTACTATGGGATTTATTTATTTTATTGTAAATTTCAATCGCATGCGGATATTTCTATACATTGGAAATTATAGTTGACTTGCATGCGGTAAATATATAATTTAGATTCGTATTATATACTTGGATATTGATAAGATCAGCATGAACAAGTTAGAGGTTATTAGATGTCCTATGACACCTGAACAAAGTAGTAACAGTATAAAGTTGCGTCATATGTGGTCAGTAACGTAAACTTGTGTCCCAATAAAATAGGTCTTAATTTTTTCAGTGATGTCTGTCGCCAAAGACCATCTAGCATGGTATCAAGGCAGTTCATATTTCTTGCCGCCATGCAATAGTGTGCAAACTTTATTGTGTTCCCCTTTGAAGGGCGCCGTTAATAATACAATTAGAGTAACGAGACTTGACATCTCGTGTCTTGGACGACGAGCGCTTTGTTGTGTAGTGTATACCATCCTAAGTAGCGCTACAGATT
>DWHS01000184.1:0-10468 GCA_018247935.1 Trogonoptera brookiana
CTATAATAAAATACGCAATTTGTTTATAACAAAAACCATTTACTGAGATATTTAGTTTACTTCTGATGTATTTTATCAATTCTCTGTTTAATTACCCCAAAAAAAAAAAATCAAAGAAAGCAGCAAGATTTTGTGATTTATTAATGAAAAAAACATTGTAATCTATATATATAACTCTATGTATAGAGGATAACTCAGTCAAAACATTATGGAGAGCCCTAGATAAAAGATCCTGTTTTCAGTATCTATATCCTGCTATTTTCTATTAAAAAATATTTAAAAAAGAGATATCTTACATTTGACGATTAATTCGCATGCAGTCTCATCTGCATTACTAACGCATTTAAAGTTTCCAGCATCGGTGACCTTCGCGTCTTTGATTACTACTTTGCGTTTACGGCCCTCCTTGACAATGGAGATACGCTTGTCAGCTTTTAATGGTTGATCGTTCTTAAACCTGTTTAAATTTTTAAATTAATAAGTATAATATTTTAGCTCTATAATTTGTTATTAATTAATTGTATCAATATTTTTTTAAATAACGTATTAATAGATTAAAGTTTATATGAACTGCGAGGAAAAGTAAGGGTTCAAACTCAACACAAGTCTCTTAAAATTCTTCTCCGGGTGAAGAAGCAGTTACAAAAGTATATACTTTCGTGATCCTATTAAACATCATAATAGTTATCTCTAAAAACAAATCCGTTTTTTACTTACCATTTAACATCACCCATAGCGTCATCCAGCTCACAAAGTAGAGTAATGGTATCCTTTTCTACAGCCTGTTGCGATTTAAGGACCTTGGTGAATTTGTATGGGTAATCTGTAAATATTTTAATAATTTAAATATTATCATATTAAGATAGCCCCCAGCTGTTGAAACTAAGATTGTGTGCGAAAGCATTCACGTAGTTCTTGCAAATAGTGTTAAGGACACTGCGAGATATTAACCGGTAATAGAGTAAAAAAGTATATACTCTATAATAATATATGCAATAATTGATAAAGACAATTATAATATATTATATAAAACTTATAAATTATATTTACTTTATAAAAGTATAGTATTCTGAACTCACCGATTATTTTAACTTCACACTCCGTCTTGTCTGGTTGTTTCTCAATTTTGCACATATATTTACCAGCATCTTCTAATTTAGCAGCCTTTATCGTTAACCGACATACGCCTGATAAATCTTTAGAAGTCTGGAAATCATCGCTGTCTTCCAATTTTTTGTCACCTTTCCACCATGATACGATAGCCAGGCTGTTGGATACAGCGCATTCTAGCAACACTTCGTGTTTTGTAAACCCAGTGAGCGTTTTCTTCAGTTGTTTAGTGAAAGTGTACGTAGGGTCAGGTTCATCGACTTGCAAGAAGGCAGTGCAAGTAACGCCTCCAATTTCAATTGTAATCTTACCTGTGTCTTCTACTTTAGGATTCATAATGATTAATTTGTACGAATCACCTTCATTCGTCATCTTATACTTAGAGCCAGGGAAAAGTTCCTTAAAAAAACGAATTTTATATTAAATACTTTATTTTCATTTTAATCGCTTTAAAAATGATTAAAAAATAGAGTAATAATAGAGGTAGCAGTGAATAAAATTAGTTTACTTACATCCTTACGGAAGAACCATTTAGGTTTAGCATTTGGTTTCGTGAAAATGGCTTCGAAGGTCACCTTTTTATCTTTACCTTCTTTAGCGGATTGATCCACAAGTGGCTTCAAGAATGATTCCGGTTTCTGCAAACAACGCCCCGTGACCAATTAATCAAACTGTTACTAATAAACTGGTGACTAGGTGCGATTCAAAAAGGTGCTGTCCAGAACAAAAGCTGTCAGTGCCGACGATAAAATACCTCCATCTTAACGCTCTCAAAGGTCATTCAAATGCATGACAATGAAATCAGTCGATATGAGATACCGAGGCGTTAGATATATCAGCCATTCGTTCGTCATGAACACCCGTCACTTCAAAATCCATGCTACTGTACAGAAATTGGAATTTCCTCGTGATTTAAGACGTGAGTAAATTTGAACGATTTTAAGAAAAATATAAATATTTAACCAAAAAAGATGAATAACCCTTGTTCATTTTTACTTTTCGTAAAAGGTTCGGATCGAGATTCGTGTCTTATCCATCATTTTTGGCATAGCGTATTGTAACAAAAAACCTTGTACATCGATATCTCTGTGCATCAATGTGACCTGTGCGATGTGCTTCTACTAAAAATACCGTTGATCGGGTGCTTAAAAAAAGTTTTGCAGAACAAAAAGTATTAATACAGAAGAGAATAGTACGAACAACTTTGTGCTATTTTATACAACGTAACAGGTGTAAATTTCACCAGAAATTATTCTAGTAAAAGTAGAAAAGGTACCTTAGTTATTGTTTATTTCATAAAAAACATTATGAAATGATTAAACTACAACATTTTATTCAAATTTAAACAGTTGATTCTTAAAATCAACACAGAGTATCTTATTATTTTACATAAGTGCACAGTCATATAAATGCTTGGATCAACTTAGTGTTAATTTAATTAAGCATAATTGAATAAATTTTCTTTACTTAATGGAGCTTTACGTTTTGTGGAAGAACTTTGATTTAGCACCGCTAAATATAAAATAGAATAGAACGAATTTCGATTAACCAATACAAAGAAACATATATAATAAAGGATTACAGTTTTACGAAGGATAAACAAAAAAAAAAATCTGGCGCGAAAATGCTCTATAATCAGTTTGACCAAGCAGTTATAATAGACAATTATAATCATCAATAGTTTATCTAAGTACAAAAATAAGTTTAACAAAGGTATTTTCTACTTTTTCTAGATAAAAGGTTTACGTGTTCCGTGATATATTTTTCTGTGCCACAATAATTTGCATACAACAAGAAATGCATTGTGTCGTCTTAGACGTAGAAACGCTCGTTGTCAAACCTCCTTTCTTTTGCACTTGTGCAGTACGGGCCAATCCGGAATCAGTTCTGCCAGAGACGTCCGTCTACTATGCGATTTCTATAAAATTTCCATAATTCTTAATAACTCCTATGTTTGTGTCTAGGATTAACGTAATATGTGAAGTTTTCCTTTCATGATTTAAAATAAACTAACGATATTTTTTTTATAGAATTGCCGAAATTATGCTAGTTGCTTTTGTATATACTCTTATTAATGTTGACAATTAAATTTTTTGATATATTTTATAAATGTCTTTATCTAAACCATATTACAGCACGGCTGATATTTTTCAAAAAATTCCAAAATCTGCAAACATCGAATACGTCGGAGAAAAATTATTAATGATGTAAAATGAATAAACGGAAATATTTTTTAATATTAATAACGAGACAGAAGCTCTTCAATCCGACGCCACAGATAGACCTGTAAACAATTAAAACGGACAACAACGCAAAGAGAAAATAACCACCAAATTCATTCCACTTACATCGCCTGAAAATGGAGTTAAAGAAACGTGAATGGTGACATAAAAAACTTTGTGCGAGTTATTTAAAAATTCATTATTTAGTTGTCGTTTATTTAGTTGTTCATTTAAATCGCTCAGTACTGAGGTCAATTACACTTACACAAACTATAGTGGCCTATGTTATCTATGCTAATAAAAATGACTGTGATTAACTTATGAGTAATTTATGTCAACTTAACTTTTAAGAAATTTGAAATTGTAAATGACTTCAATACAAGACGACAAGTTTAGTTATTATTTTATGGTTTATTTCATTCCATGATTTAAAATAGATCTTTCACACTTTTATAACAAGATCCGGAATAAGTTTCCAGCACCAAAACATACTTTAAGAAAAGTAAAAAAAAAAACATATTTTTAATATATATTCGATAAATTTTAAAAGAGTGAAAATCTAAAAATTTTTAAGGTTTACTTTTATCTTTCCATTTTATCGAACCTTTGTTTTCACAGCCTCCATCAATGCGGGCCAATCGGGAATTATTTCGGGAAGAGACATACGTCTCCTTATTTGATAAATTCCCTAGAATATATAACATGTGATGACGCAAATTCGACATAGCCTAGTTCAAATAAAACTCGAATGGATGCTATAAAGCCAAATTGTAAGTAAGCCGTGTTGAATAGTTACTCTCAGAAAGTTGTTACTTTAATAAATGGTCATTTATTAATAGCAACGGAAAATTTAGATCAGTCACTGAAAGAAATAGTTGTACTAACGTGAAATATTCTTTTCAATAACCATCCAGCCATTTCTATTGGCTTTTGAGGAATTGCAGTCGAGTTAATTATATTGCACAAGTTTTTCGACATTGACGTTGTCATAGAAACGTTTTCTCATGTCATTATTGTAATAGGACAAAAGAGATTTTACAGAAAACATCGTAACCGAAAAGAGAAATAACAGTGAAGATATAATGTAACTTTGAGAGTACTGTAAGACGGAATGAACGATGTTATTCTGAAGTTTTGAGGACCTTAACCCAGGACCAGTTTGAAGAGTTTCTGCGTCTATCCGCCGGGAATCTATATATCTCAAGCCCTTCGGAGACGACCACAATGAAGCCGTCCTCTTCGAAATAGCCAGTTTCTAATCCCTAAGGATCAAATTCACAACATGATGTATTCAACGTTTTCTATTTTAACTTAATATTAATTGGATTCGTATCGCCTAAACACATGTTTAGTAAACAGTAGATATAAATGATTTCAACATAATAAAGTATTGATAATGAATTATTAATATTCGTAAATATATTAAATACATAAAAATTTATAAATTCAATAAAAAAAAAAATCTTTGTATATTTGGTGATTTTATTGTCAGAGATATGAAGGGCGCTTTAACGATATTTTAAAAAGGATAAATATATATGTACCACAGTAAAAATGCTATAGTATTTGTTCTATATCTAGACATAAATCCCATAAAACAATTTTGTAAAATATAAGGGCTTCACGTATCCATTTCACTTTTGACTATTCAATCAAGTCTCGAAGGCGAAGTTTTGAATCATGAATTTATTAATTTTGATAATACCCGAATACTAGATGGAGCTGTGTATTTTTTACAAATCTATACAGATACTTATTTCTTTTATAGAATATTTTATAGTCAAAAGCTTTTAAAGATTAAAAATAAATATCTGTACGTTTCCATGTATTAAAAGTTTACTTTCAGTTTTATACAGTTTATATCACCATCTTCTTTAGCTGTGAACATTCATCTTCATTTGTAAATAAATTAGACTGAGACAAAATCTATCTTTTTAATAATCGTGCTTCTCATAAACTCACCTTTTCAACTTTCTTGAGTGGTGGAATTGGTTTTTCAACTTCTTTAAGGTCACCCCAATCAGGGTCTTCATTCTTCTCACCCCATTTTTGATACTTCCTCTTTTTAAGTAATGCACGGAAGTCCATACCGCTGGCATCTGTTTAAATATAAAAAGTTATTGTATAATTGTAGATTTTGTACATTATTAAAAGTTGGTGGATAAATGACCTTGACTATTGGAAACGATACGAGAAATGAAGAGAAAAAGTAGAGAATATCAGTATTGGGGACAGTAATAAAGACATTTATGAAAGATTCCGAAAAACCTTTTAAGAGCTTTAATAGAGCAAAATTTTTAACCAATATTTAAATAATATTTTTTCCCCTATGTAACTTATTATTATACGTTACTTTAATTCGGCAGATAAAAATAACAATCGCTTTTTGTATATTTATTTTCGCTTACGGATTAAAAGCAAATTTTATATGCAATGATAAAAAGAATGAATAATATTTTTTATATATAATCATGGGTAAATACTTATGATTGGCTTTTTTGATCAAGACTGCTGTTAGAATAATAAATTTCTTACCGGACACATATAATTGCATCTCAGCTGAATCCTCGCCATGGATGTTGCTAACAACAACCTTATATTTGCCCTCATCGTTGGGTTTCACTTTTCTCATGCATAAAGTAATAGAACCAGTTCCACCATCTGTTATGTATTTGAAACGTCCTCCTTCGATGATCTCTGTGACTCCTTTGTAGAACTTGAATGTTGGTGCCGGATTACCCTCCACCAGCACATTAAGATAGCCGACTTGATCTGTTTTTGCGAATAACCATTATTGACTTCATACATTATAGAGATAAAGTATATTGTATAATATATTTTTCTATTTAACACTTTATTGTATAATCATGTCTGATGTTTGTATTATAACTTGATATCTCTAAAATCTAAAGAGTAAATTCCTTGTAAGTATACTTAATTCCATCGATCTAAAACTCATATTCGTATAGTTTTTTGTCACTTAGCTCTCTTACTTATTTTAAAGTAGAAACAAATTGTATAGACATATTCGTAACTCAAGAATTCATAAGAAAAGAGTCAATAATAAATTTTCGTTGGCACACAGCTCTTTGGGTAGCAAATTAGAGCGTAACTGTCAGTTAAGACATTCCCAAGAAAACCTTTCATTATCATAAAATAAATTATTTTTCTTCGTTATTGCCAATGCTTATTACACGGCAATAAAATATTTTTAAACTTTTAAAGTTTTGAACAATTTAACGACTTTGTCTGCGTTACCTACTGCTTTATTAGCTTTATTCAAAGCTCAATGACGTCATATTTTGTTTGATATATTTTAAATAGAGATGTAACGGTTTTTTTTTATGTCAATAAATTGTTTTGATTGAACCTACTTTCTAGATTTTTGCTTTATTTTTTCAGCTTAAATTTTTGGCCGGCGGTCAATTCTTAAATTAATCACTAGAAAAGTATGCGCCATGCTTTTGTGTCTCACCTTCGATTGCTGAGTTGCTCTCAGGCGCTTCAATAATGACAGGTGGGCCTTCATTTCCAGTAGGCTTCAGAGGAACTGAAGGTTTATTAATGTAGCCTTCCAAGTCTTGTACTGATGGTCTTCTAGAGTCGCCGGATTTTCGTCGCTATGCCATTAATGCATTGTTAATACTTATTTCACGCTTTGCACGTTGTAGAGTTAATCACATTTAAAGATAAATGATATATTTCAGTATCCTAAATAGATAACACGATTAAATCGGTATTTATGTAAATTAATGGTTAATAATGATTTAACTTTATGTAACATTACTTCAATTATTTATTAAATTCTATATGATACTGATATATCATCATTTGTCGAATACACTTAATAAGTTTCAAGAATACGTTAAACATAAAATTGTGTCAATAAAAAAGGAATAATTGATGATAACTATGTAGTAACTTTAAATGCAACACATGCACATTAAAAGTCATCAAGGCACTAACTGAACAAATCGCTAGATTATATTTAGATTGAAAAATTGCTCTGTAACTAAATACAAGGGACATTTGTAATGTTATGACAGTTGCTGTGCGTCATGAACGCTAGCCAAATGACCTGACAATGAAGATCTGGACTTCCTGATATATGCGGCGCAAGTGCAAATACCCGCGATCACTGTTAATTACAATTGTAATTCATTTTATTACTTTACTTAATAAATAGTGATCAAATGATATCAATACAAAATTTGTAAAGTTGCCCTACAAGAAGGGCAATCTAAAAAATATGTAAAAAGTTAACTAAATGGAATTTAGCGTTTGTAATAAATGTTCTATATTAATGCAGAGTAAAGAATAAATAAATAAAAAATCCATATCAATAATATTTTCACAAGTAGTTGGTTCTGATGACTTTTAATATAGCACTGTTCTTACGAATTTGAACTATGTTTAAATAATAATGGTACTTACCACATCAAGGCTGTTCTCAACAGTTAGTTTAGGAATAGAAAGCTTTTTTGCAACGGCTGTCATTGTTTTAAACGATTACGATAAAGATGCCACAAAACGAACAAAAAACAAACAGAGTTTTTCAAATCACATTCACTTATCACAGTTGAAATATTAAAGATGTCGTTCACGGGGTTGGAAACTTTCGTAATCAACATTTCGTATCTTGATTCTATTACGAACGAGATACATTTCATTCATGTCCACGAAAAAAATCGTTGATATTAAATGCTATAAAGTTACTATGAGATATGTTACACCCTATCGAAGGCTTTCGAAAGTAATGCTTGAACGTTTTTTCGTTTGAGAAGTTTCGGTTGGGGACTGTTCGATCAGTATCGTTCCATGTAAAAATGGGCACGAATGTCAAAAGACTGAAGAGGGTGTCGCGGATAGATGGTCGGCTGGGCGCGCGGGCCGCGGGGTGGGCGGGTTTCTATTTATGCCCAACACAAATCAACGGACCGATTCAATTAATTATCAGATTAAGGTGAGCCATCCGTGCTGCGTGTACTTGAACGTCAGTGTTAACATATATGTGAAGTGTTATCGCCAGTAGATATCTAATGTTCTATTGGCGATGCACTCGTAAATAAGGAAGCGTCAACGGGACGACGACAGCAAACATTTCGATATTCAAATATCATTCTAACGATGGAGCTCTCAATTACATATACGGAATTCTGTTTTAAATGTCGTAACAGTCATTAATGACAAGAATCTAAGCATATTACGAAGCGTTCGAGTATCAGTTCATATTAGGCTATTTGCATCAGTTTAGCAAATTTTTAATTTGAAATATCAGCCTTATACCTTTAACTACTTCACTAAAACAGATGAATACGTCTTTTTTTGAATGAGGGAAGTCTCCCACTCCCAGCAGTGGAAACATTAAGCGGGCTGTTTATAAATGCATTTGGAATTCGTACGTATAATTGATGGTTATGTAATGAGTAAAGAGCGTTTCAATTTGTTTGGACCTTTTCAACTCTTTGAATTTAGATTTCAAAATTACACCCATTAATATAAATATGTCGTATCTGTGATGTTTAGTAAATATCGATTGTTTCTACAATGAAATATGAGAGAAGTTTCGATCGTATGCTATGCTGATCGCGGCCTCCGCGTCAACTATGCCAAATGCTTTTTGGATATAGTCGTATTGAGATCTCGCGCCATACTCTGTTCAGATATCATCCCACGCGTGCTCCATCAGGTATTCTTGTCTCTTCTGTATAAATGTGTCTATCAATCACTCTTCCCCAACATTCTATTTGTAGGGCGTACCTTGTTTTTAATAATAACATGTTTAAATCGGTTGTTGTCATTGAAATATTTGTTTCTATATTTGTCAGCATAGCGATGATTTATTTTTATCGACCTTAAATTGTATTGATTCGTTTGCCAATGTACATATAGTTCTGTATACATTGGAGATATTATCTGCGTGCCCGTTTATTATTTTAAACAAATACTCATTACTTATATTAACTTTAAATCAATTCAATTTACAATCAATATAATTTCTATTCAATAAATATCTGACATGTTTTCAATTGTACAGATATTGATAAAGTTCTTACTAGTTAATTCGCGTATATAAAAGTTCTTGTTACTATCGTGAGGTATAATAATTAATATTATAAAATGTGAAATATATTCTGTAGAATGACATGTGAATATTAAGAAGATTAATATCTATTTAACAATGCAACCCACGGGCGACAGCTCAGCCATGATGCCAGATCGCGATAGTTTAGGATGCATTTTAAGTTGACCTTGCAAGTGCTCTTGGCCTACCTTTGCAGTTGCATAGATAATAATCATTATCAATCATCAGTATGTTTAATCGCAGTCTAGTTCTGATGCGTGGGGGTTCGAGACTGAATTTCATCACTTAGTTGATCAATGTCAAAAATATTAACCATAGATACAGGTGCCGTTGCATTCATACATAATGGACGCTAGTTACTTCTTGTTAAAAAAAAGTAAATAATTTTTATGACCGTTTTCATTCGGCGTAGAAAAACATTGTTAGCTAACAGATTTCTTTTATGAACAATTGTTTTCGTGGACATCCACCAACTCGTACTTGGTCAGAGTAGTGCCTAAATGCCATTGATTCTCTCTTCACAAAGGAAAGCCTCCAGCCCCATTTGTGGGAACATTAGGAGGACTGTTTTTTTATAAGTATTTCCTATTAAACGTCTAAATTGTTGGATTTCGTATGCTACTTTTATATTTCGCTTATAACCATTATTGACTATACGAAGGATAACATATCTAATACATGCAAAGCAAACGGCTTTGTTTGTATTTATTCCGATAAAGTATTGCGGCATCTTTACAGTTAATGTTGCTATAAAATAAGAGTAAGCGCTTACAAATAAATGGATCATGCGGTATAACAGTAGCACAAGCATTATATTTATACTGCGTGGTGTAAGCGACTTAAATATACCATTGACAAAGCATTACCATAACTTATTACACACTTTATATCACCATATATTCCACTGCTTTGTCAACATTAACTTTCATATATACAATATTATTCTGTTACTGATACGGTGTTAATCTGTTATCGATTTCAAATAGTTAGAATGATCAGGTGTTAGTTGCTCTAAATTGTAACTATATATATTATATAATATATTATATAC
>DWHS01000185.1:0-10452 GCA_018247935.1 Trogonoptera brookiana
ATCAGAACCTTGTGAATGTAATGAAAATAAATTTGTGATAAATTAAAATATTATAAGAGAACACTCGATTACTAACAATGGAGAGAATTATAAAGATCAGTAAAACGATTAGGAATAATTGGAAAAAATCTGTTGTTGGTGTGATTGCACTATACTACGGTGGTGCGACAATAAAGGAAAAATATGAGTTAGTATTATTATAATATTAACCAAATATTGGACATTTGTTAAATTGATAGTTTCGTTAAATAATTTTACTTTTGGAATACTTTTTTAGTGTTTTTTTTTAGAATTAATATACTGATGCGCGCGGCTTGTAAGGAAGCAGTAAAATATGGCGACTCCATTATACCTATGGAAAGAAATCCAACTTTGGTCACCGTTATTCTAAACCCCGTGGCGAATAAACGTAAAGCAAAACGGGACTTTGAGAAATATTGTGAGCCGTTACTTCATTTAGCTGGTTTACAGGTGAATCTTAAATTTTTATCTTCATATACATTATTATAACTAAATATTTTTATTTACTTATAATAATGTATATGCCTATTTTTAAATAAGGAATGTTAAATGAATATGATGAAGGATGTATTCAATATTTTATGGTAAATTTTTCTTAGATAAGAAAAGCAAAGAAATAAATATTCTCATTAAATCTTTGCTTAAAACTTCCAATACTAAGCTTTGGTTATATTAGCTTTATTTACATAATCTATGCCAAGATAATACACTAGCTGTAATTATATCAAAAGTATAAGGATTTCATGTTTGTTATGTTGCTAATGTGCTTCTAGTCTGTATGATAAAAGGTTTTAATTCCTTTAAGTATTTTTTTGTGCTGGAGTTTTTTTTACAGGATTTAAAGATTATTTCTAATAAACCTTTTGATAATTAAATAATTTGAAAGATGTACCACTTATTGCATTTTAATCGAAGCTTAATATGATTTTAGGTGGATGTTGTACAAACAACATCAGAAGGAAGCGCAAAAGAAATTGTTGAAACTCTGCATGGTACTGAAGCAATCATTGTTGCAGGGGGTGATGGTACATTCTCTGAAACAGTTACAGGTAAATAAAAAAAACATCTTCATTATCTCCATTTGCACCAATGCATGTCTACTGCTGGACATACATTTCATGTAATATGTTTCACAAAGTAAGACCTTGTGTGGTTGAGTAAAAGAAATATTATATAACAATAAAAGAAATAAAATCATTGTTACTTTATAGGTTTATTAAGAAGAAATGATGATGCTAATCAATTCCCTCTTGGAATCTTGCCTCTGGGTCGTACCAATAATCTTGGCAATAGCTTATTTAATGGTGGAAAAGGTGTGGAAAGAGTTAAACAACTAATTGAGGCATGTATGGCAATCATCAAAGGAAATACTGAATGGAAAGATGCAATGAAGATAGAACCTCTGGTGCATGAAGAAGAAGCACTGAGTAGACCAATCTATGCAATGAATTCTATTGAATGGGGCGCATTTAGAGATACACAGGCAAAAAAAGACAAGTATTGGTTCTATGGACCACTAAGAGAATATGCATCATATATTTTTAATGGATACAAAGAATCTCTAAACTGGAGATGCAGTGGAATGATCAAATATTCACCACCATGTGTTGGATGCAGCAATTGTTTGCGGAAACGTCCAGAAATAAGGAGGAAATGGAGTTTTTTCATGTCGAATACACAACCCACCAAATTGGAACCCACAGTTGTTGTCAACCCAGAATGCGCAACAACAGAGGAGGTATGCTTTAAAACAAGTGACTTCAGAGTTCGTATCGGGAAATTTGGACCTGATGCAATTCCTTCACTAAGCATTGGTATCGGAAGAAATAAGTACAGCTATATCGAATTTGTATCAGAAGGTTGGAGACGAGTTAAAAGTTTTAGCGAAGACATTAAATTTATTGAAGCTAGGACTGTGGAGTTGATACCAAATGACCCTGGCCCAGGTGTAGTTATTGATATAGACAAGGAGGAATTCGAAGTAAAACCAATCAGAATTACACTATTACCTAATATTGTTAAACTGTTCTGTAACCCAGACAAAATGATTTTGTAAACTTTACAATTTAAATTCAACATGTTAATATTATGCAACACTGATTTTTATTGAACTAAAGCTGTGTTCCTAACTCTTATAATCACAGTATTTTTCTGCTATGGGCTATACTTGATCACTTATACTTTTATGGATAAAGCTGCGCATAGTCATCATATACATCACAAGAATTACTTTTACATTGTCTTCTTCAAACACCGAGTGGTTTGAGGTTTGGTCTATAAAAAAAATACTGGTTGTAGGTCTCTGTTGCCAGAGACCATCTAAGTTGATACCAATGCAGCTCCTATTGTAGCTGGAAAACAGTTGTGTGAACATTATTGTTTCAGTTTAAAGGGTGCTGTAGCTAGCGTAATTACTGGGGTAACGAGACATCTAAAGTCTCAAGGTGAGGAACACTGTGATGCAGTGTACATCATCATAACTAACGCCGCGTTATTGGCAATATTACTTACCAACAGGTGAACGTCGCGTCGCTTCGTCGAATAAAAAAAATCAGAGATAAAGAAGGTAACACCAACTTTTTATTTACATGAAAATGTTAGAGCATAATTTGTCTCGTGTACTCCCAAACAAATATGGCGGCTGTTACGTGCACATTCAGGGAACGCACGACGCCCTGTTGTGGTATCTCAACGCAGTAATCCATTAATGGAAGAAGATCGCATGGGACGCCTTCTTTTTCATGTCTGGAAGGTAATGTTTTTATATTATTAAAAAGTATTGTATTCTATGTATTTTCGATATCGTGTACATTATCGGAAGCGTTAGTATGCTAACTAGAAATCCAGCTGGAAGAGTGATGGTGGAAATAATTTTCGTATATAGACTAGGTCGGTTAGAAGGGGCGCCGTGGCCGTCTCAATACAATTAGCAAAAAATTTTGCACTGTAAACATCCTAAGTATTGCTACATTATTACAGGCGGGCGTACCACTAACCATCAGATGAGCATCTTGATTATTTGGTCGCCTTGACGTAAAAATTTTTTTGATCTTCACTATTATATCAAAGTCAATAGTAGGCTACAAGAAGAAATGAAATGTTATACTTACCCAAGTAGCAGGAGGGACTTCTTGGGAAACTTGAACGTTTGGAGCTGACAGCTGGAGGAAGTTTGTTCTGCGGCTACTATGGAATAACCTTCAGCCTTCTTTTCTATAAGGTACTCCTTGATATTGCTAGGTCGAACCTCCTCAACATCGATCCAACGTTCCGCTGAGACGCTACAATTATTTGCTCGTGAAAGACATTATTATTCAAGATTATCGAAATATTTTCACTGCCTCCGCGATGTCTGATTCCTTGCTAACACGGAGATCCTTGGTGCGACTCCATGGAGATGGTTAAATATGATACGGAGTTTGGATGATGCTATGCTTTTTTCAAAACCGTCGGGCGAGCTGACACTCACATTTTGAATCTGCCGCCATAACATTGTTTTCCGGCTCTCAAAATATGAGAACTAGAATATTCTGATTGTTTTTTTCCATTGTCACTTGACACCGTGTGAAATTAAAGTAGTGTAAATCAAGGTAAAAAAAATACACGGTACGATAATGATATATTTTATACCTTAGACCCTGGAACTGCTTGTCTTGCAAGTGACGTAGGCTGTCTATGACATAAGTCCTGACTCCGAAAACTTCGCTGGTGCGCGCCAGACCACCCAAGTTGGGCAGTTTATCGATCAAAGAAGCCACTACTATAAGCTCACCTTTATTGCTATTCTGTTAAAACGAAACTGACATTACTACATTGCACATTTTAAAAATAATTCAATGGTACTTTAGGAGTTCTTTGAAAAACAATTTAAAGGATGGTGTAATTTTTGAAATGATACTTCTTGTGGAACTGTGTGAATATTTCATGAAAACAAAAAGTGTAACAAATGAGAGACAACTATACTATAATGAGAAAATGAGATAAAACATGTTTTAGTATAGTTTCTCTTAATCTTCGTGTCCTCTTTGTGCTATGGTTCGTATCGTGTCCACTGCTCTAATGGTGTATACCCTGTTCGGACTTAGTATACTAAACTTTGAATATATGAAAAAGAATCACATTTAGCAATAAGCGATACTGTTGATATTCTAAGTAATTTTATCTATGTATTGTTGTCTTCTTCTTGTTTGTTAGTTTGTTGTAGAAATATATATAATTAAAAAATATTTTGGATCAAACTTAATTTCTACAAAGGTGTACTTTACTAGAATGTTAATTTGACTGTTTCAATTTATCTCTCTCTCTTTCGTTCTTTCCCTCTTCAATAAAAAAAAATTGCTCAATCTCTACCCCATTCACATTGTATTCATGTCATACTCTTATAATTTAATGTATATATAAATAATTCTCTTCTACCGTTTGTGCACCCATACCCGATTTTTTTTGTTCTGAACCCGTATAGCACATTTTGTTTGTATACATAGATACAAACGTAGAACTCTTCGCTTTAAGTCATATGGTATTGACTCGTTACCTCAGTAATTTCACTAGCTACAGCTCCCTTTAAACCCGAACACAGTTTTTGTATACTATAGTTTGGCGGCAGGGATAGGAGATGCGGTCGTACCTACTTAGACGGCCTCTAGTACAGTAGACAAAAAACTACCAGTACTAAGACTTATCATTCTTACATATATTTTATGCATAGTAAAGCATGAAATTTTGAGTTTCAAAATTTTAAAATTGATCAAAGAACGCACCTTGTATTTGTCTTCGTACATATTAATATCATTCATATTTTTCCATGGTACGTATTTCTTTTGTATCGTACCAAACAAGTCACCATCGTTAATAGCTTCTTTCATATCTTTTATGAAAATATCATAGATGTTGTCTTGTTTCTTTTGATATTTCGTCCATTCAGTTTTAAAAACGCTGCATGATACTTTCGCAAATGAATTGTCATCGATTTTCTGTAGAATATCCTTTATAAAGTTCTTATCTACTTTTTCATTGATGTACATTTCGCAATATCTCGGTAGAAAGTAATAAATGAAGCTCGGAATGAAATCAACGACTAAATCGAAGTCGTTAACGAAGTAGTCTTTTTGGAGTTTTATGAGACCTTTGTCTGCAGCGCTATCGTTGAGGGTCCTTTGTATAACTTTAATGGTAAACTCGTATTTATCAGATTTGCTCTCATTTAGCTCGTGTAACTTGGTGGCTAGGTACTGTGAGTGTAATCTCAAGCTAAAAATTTGACCCATCGTGTGATAAAGCAACGTGTCCATTGCGACTTCGTACTCTTCAATTTTCAAAGGTCCGTGTTTAATTTTAAATTTGATGATCCAATACAATATTACAAATTGTGATGTTAAAGGTATATTTCTCGATTTCATATTGTCAATAATTTCCTCGGTGATTTTAACTTCCTGAAATTTATTTACTTGTGTAAAATTAATAATATTCATTAGATTAGCATTAAATTGTATTCAAGGGAGAATGTCTGGAGACCATTTGGGTAGATACCACTGCAGATCCTTTTCCCACCACCGAACAGTAATGTGTAAATATTACTGTGTTCCAGTTTAAAGAGCGTTGTAGCTAGGGAAATTACTGAGGTAACAAGATTTAAAAAACTTTGTTTCAAAGCGCCAAAAATTTGGTAATGCTGTGTATAACATGCTAACTGTATATAGCACTATGTTGTTGACGGGCGCATAATTTACCTTTAGGTGAACATCCAACATTCTAATCGCGTCGTCGAATAAAAAAAAAGCGACATGAAATTAACAATATAAGGATATGAAGCTAGACAAGCGGGTTTAAAAACCCTACTACTAAAACTCCACACGTTACTCCGGAATTGAACCAGAATTCCCCATGTTACAAGGCAAGCGCTTGCAAACTGCGCCACAGAGTCTAGTAAAGTTGAGTTCGTTTAAAGAAACATCTTATCATGGATATAAAATGTGAATTATAGTTTAATTCAGAATATGAAGAAAATGAATTACAAGCTAACCTTAAAACTGAAGTAGAGAGCGATGTACCATTCCATACAGATTCGCACACTCGGTTGATGTGGGATGCTGCCTAACAAACTCATGCACCAGGATGCGGTGCTGTCTATATTTACATTTCTAGATTTTAACAATATTAGAAGCAAACTTTGCATTGCAGACAACAAAGTTCTGTGAGTCTGTGAGTTCCCGTGGTATCGTTTTTTATCCGAAAACATCAAGTTAATTTTATTTATCAGGAAACCGCTTATTGTATTTAAAATTTCCGGATTATCGATTTTGCTTAAAGCACAGTAAGATAAATACTGTATGTGAAAATTGAAATGAATATCGAAGCTGTAAAAAAAGGTCCAAAACAATTAAAAATTAATGGAGGTTCATCGTTAATCGTAAGATCCTACTCGTCTTAATCCCTTTACAATGATATCAATTTATTTTTTGAGCCGAAGCCCATAGAGTTGCAATTTAGATTAAGAGCCATTATTAGCCAAAAAATCAAATCAAAATACAAAAATATTTTTCTTACCTTTTATTGTCTGTGGAGTACTTTGACTGATTCATAATTTCAATAGAAAGATTGTCTATGATTCTGAAATAGCAAAAATATAGTCAAATCAATATGTAGTAACTATATCATTATTTAGTAAATTGAGTTTTTCAAATAATAAATCCTACCTTTGATCTTTTCTAGGAATTGGTGAATAAAGTAAAATCTCACATAGGGCATAGACAATGGCATCAGATTCTTTTAAATCTTTATCACTGATCTCCCTTATTAAAAAGAACAATGGGGAATTTTTCATTGGCCCATATTCAATTATCTTGATCCAGTATGATAAAAATAGATTTTTATATGCAGATTCGCATATTAAACTGTCTTCAGTCAATATTTTTACAAACTCTTCCATACATTTTGCATATTGATTATTGGATTTTAACTCTTCGATCTCTTTCCACATCCTTTTTAAAAATAATGATATATCAAACTCATTGTCTAGTAATATAGGGATCCCTTGTTTCATAATTTTTAGAATCCATATAAGACAACCATAGCCACCGCAATCTGCTGCATTATAAATGAAATCAATAATTTTTTTCTTATCACTTTTAACAATGGTATTGTTTGTTTTGATTAAATTATATAAAATTTCACAATATTTTTCATATAAAACATTCTTGAGTCTACCACTTGTTTCCTTAACATTGCCTTCTTGGAATCGTAAAGTATTTGAAATATTTATAAATATATCTAAGGTAAATATTTCATGTTTATGATAATCATTCATTAGCGGGCTGATTATTAAAGCACTCAATGTATAGATAGACAAGATTTTTGTTTCTAATGCAACATTGCTGTCTTGGAGCATCAGAATACATGATTTATATACTTTCAAAACTGTTTCTATTGCATTGTAATCACATAAAGTGATGATCATTGTTTTCAATCCTATAAAGAGTGTATTGATCTCCTCCATGCTCAAGGATGTGTCGCTCCTTAACAGACATATTAGGTATTCCAATATTGTTTTGTATGCAGTTGCAGTAATTAAATTAACATTTTCTATTGCCGGATTATTTTTCCTTGAGGTCTTGCTAAAAATGTTTGTAAGAGAAACAACATCTTTGAAGCAACTACTCTTGTCTGAAAATTGTCTCTGATTAATATCTTGTATATTTAGGATCATTCTATTGATCTGTGTTAACAATTCAGTTACTTCTACAGGATGTGTTTGGATATAGAAAAGACCAAAATCAACATTTTTTTCAGCAGTAGTCATTAATTTAAATAAAGTCTTAATATCATCAGGTGGAATTAAAGCATTTTCTTTTATATACATTAATAGTGGATTACTGTTTTTACTCTCTTCTGAATGAGTGTCGAATTGGAAATATGAATAAAGATTCAAATATTCGTTCCAATACAATCCCCGACAACAGTTTCCGATTAAATGTGTGAAATTTATACGTATAGCTTTACGCATAAGAATATTGTTGCAGGGTATTTTTAATAAATTCAAAACCATTTGAGATACATTTGAGTGGTCAAAACTACTCAATAAATCTTTACGTACACTTGCCATTACTTCACTGATATGAAATAATGGTACAGGCAACCATTTTATTCGAGGCATTGTTTTTAGAATACACATAAGAGTTTTGATATCAGACAAGACTATTGAAAGTGTAGTTTTTAGCACATTGTAATCAGTATTTTTATCAAAGAGATATGTATCATTAAGAGCTTCTAAAAGAGCCTCTACATCTGATTCTTCATATATTTTGCCTCTCAATCTATATTCAATGCATTTTAATCTGACTTGAGTATTGTCATGCTTCAAGCCAAGATTAAAGATGCAATTTAACCAACATTCAGGCATTTCCTTTAATGTATCAAGCAATCTTAAGGAAGGAAGGACAATGTTGCGCTGCTTTTCTTCTATACTATCCAATACTATGAAGAAGTTGCTCCACATATTTTTTTGAATATTCTCATTATTATAGGTCCATTCAAATATAACTTTGTTCTCCTGTGACTTTATGATTACATCTTTTTTAAGAAATGTTAAATAATCCATAGCTCTCTTAGCCAAATAGATGGACATTCTTCTGTGCATTGACTCTGACATTAACCCTGCTAAAAGAAATTCCCAGAATTGGCTTTTGAACACTATTTCTGATTCTAGAGCTACTGCTCCACCATCTATACTAGGGAGGTAATAATCAGACAGACAACTCAGTGTTTTTAAAGCAATATCAGTCTTGTTTTTAAGCTGCATAACTAGTTTCCAAATTCGATCTAAAATATTATAACCATAAAGACCTTTGAAGAACAAAGGAACTGTTTTAGTTAAAAAATAACTTTTTAAATCATCTTGGCTGCTGTATAGAATATTTTCCAATGGCGTCACTAAAAATGGTAGCGAAAGAATTTTATCATTCTTTATTACTGCTTCTACTATACTACTACAAATTTTTAAATTAAGTAGTACTTTGGATAACTGTTCTTCATTGTTAGACAATGATTTAAGGGTTTGAAATGGTAATTCGATATTGCACAAGATTTGTTGTACTAAGTGCTCCGACTTTGATACTAAACTATTCGGGTTAAGAGATAATACAATATTAACTATTTTACATATATTATCTACATTATCCTCCTGGATATTTGTTAACAATTTACTTACAAAATAATATTCTTTATCATTATCACAATCGGAATCTTCTCGTAAATTAATAAGTTGTTTGTACCTCAATAAGTGTATTGCATTATTTAAATGGTTATCAGTGAAGTTAGATCGCTCCATTATTGTGGTTAATCGACAATCAATAACTTCTTCGTCTAGATCAAGCAAATCCAGAAAGGATATTAAATTATCACATTGAAACATCTTAAATGTTATAGTTAAAATTCACTTAAACGTATTTAAACTGATACGCTGTTCTTCCATGTGTTTTGTTTACGTAGAATCCCAATGTTCTGACATCACATATGCCAATGTCACATTATAATATTTGTAATAAATTCGATTATTTATATTGCATCACTTTTCGTTTAAAACAACTTTCAATTATTCAAATTTAAAAATAGAAGGCAATAATATCATTCCATTTTTTTTATATAATTTTATTCCAAATTATTTAACAACAATTCACAAAGTTGAAAATAGGAATACAGTGCTAATCTGTAATCAGTGCTAATAAATAATCAGTGTGATCTTTTTAAAAAAATTGATCCTCATTTATTAATACTTCAAATTCATGCCACAATTAACCGATTCTGTAATATTTAATTTTTATTTACTGAGTTAGTAGTTGTAGAGTAGTTAGTCTAATATTTTTTAATATGAATATAACATATTGTTGAGTAGTACATTACACAATAGTTAATTTTTGTTTTATGATTTAAATAATTTAATATAATAATAAATTTTTCGTTTGACTAATTCATTTATCAGTTATTACATAGATATTTTAGAATGCTACGAGTTATTTACTTCTTAAAACTTTACTCATTTTATCAATAATTATTTATAGAGATAGTTACTTAGATAAGAAAAAAAAATGCAAAATAGTATAAATATTAATTAATGTTTGTTTAAAACGTATCTGTTGTATTCAAGTTATAGACAAGAAAAAGTTTACCTATATGTGATACTCCAAAATTTAATGAAATATTAATAGCAGGTAAATAATAGGAGAAACAGTATTTTATTTGCAAAGATCGCTAGTGGTTGGTAATTAATATACATTTTTCGTATTAAAAAATAAAAGTGTTGGTGATTATAATGTTGTAAATATCTTTTAAACACATTTATGTATTTTTTATAACTAAAACGGCTATGTTCAAAATCGTTTATAAAATCGATTTGATCGTTATCAATATTTAGTACATTCTGTGTATAGTCTGTAT
>DWHS01000186.1:0-10439 GCA_018247935.1 Trogonoptera brookiana
TATATATATATATATATTATTCTGTCTTTTAAATGAGACTTTTCCACAATTTTTTTACAAGCAATAAAAATGTAAAAAGCACAGTATATAACAAAAATTAACACATTTAATGCAAGAAATTCTATAAAAGTTGTATGGACCAACTTCTAAGTGTATTATTACACAGGAAAAAAATCAAATAAATATCTGTTATGTGAGGTCATTCGTTATTAGTAAAAACATATAAGCGTCTAATTAAAATAAGAAATTAACACATTTAATAGAAGAAGTTCTATTTAAATTGTCTGGACATACTTCAAAGTGTATTTATTATAAAGAAAAAAATATATATCTAATGTTTGGTCATTTGTTATTAGTTAGAAATATAAGCGTCTAATAAAAATTGTATGGACCAACTTCAAAGTATATTTATCATAAAGATTTTTTTTTATATATAAATATTTGTAATGTTTGCTTATTCGTAGTAGTTAAAAACTATAAGAGTCTAATTAAAAACTTGATCTTCGATAAAAAAAAATATTAATAACGAACGTAGTAAGTTATGATAGCTCCGATATGTAAACGATTATAGACTCAGTTATTACTTCGTGTTGTAACTGCGAATAAAAAAAATATATATCAATGAACGAAATACCATTATAGTGTCGAGTTATTTAAGTCTTTGATTGGCTAGTAAATTGAATTGTGCAATACATTCGACGGTTCATCTCTCGGCCGCCTATTGAGGCGAGGGACGTTATCGAACTCCTCGCTCGGCACATCATAGCCGACCTTGGGGCAAACGCAACTCGGTGAATAAGCAAACGAGCAATAAAACATATAATTGCATCAAGTACTAAACATTAAACTGCTAAGTTAAATAGCTATTTCTATTGAAGTAATATCGATCATAGTTGAATGCTTTTAAAATCGTTATTAAATTGCTGCTTTTTGTCGCATGGTGTTAAATGGCAAAGAAGCAGTGGATACTCTGACTTTCATATGTTGACTATTGGGGAGGCAGATTTGGGGTAATAACTAGTCAGCTGAGTTCGAAAAAACCCCACCAGTAACTGAACTATAATGTGGTTCCGAAATCCAACAACGAACCTCCTAGTTACAAGTCATAGTGCTCAATGGAAGCAATAGAAGTCTCTATTTTATACAAACGGCACATGAACCAATATTGATTTTTAAAAACTTCGATTTTTATACTACAAAAAAAAATGGTAATTTTAAAGTTACGTATTTATTTTTATTAAGTGAAAATAAAAAAAGGTCCCATATGAATCACTTCTAATAAAGCGGTAATTGTAAGTAAAGCATACTTTGACAAAATACAAGATAAGCATAATAAGTTAGTGAACGTTTTCGATTGTAAAGGGCAAGAGTAGTTTAAAGTAGTTGTTTGTTGTAATTCAATAAATAGATTCATTCATATATCAACATATGGAAGATATTGTCAATGGACGCACAGTTATATCAGACAGAGACCATTTTATTGAAATGACTTTAAATAATAAACCCTTGACCTTTTTATTGGATAACTAGAGTAACTGAAAGTAGTTGTGAGAGCACAATCCTAAACTTTAACTAGAGCTTTACAGACCGATAGAAGTCCTAGAAAAACTAGTTTCCTAGCAAATTATCGAGTTGCGGTTAAGAAATTTGAAAGTAAACGCTAGAACAGGTTACAACGTAGCCATGCGAGGAGTGAGCACGGGAAATCTGACGATATCCTGTATGCGCCGTGATAGGGCGTGGGTACTTGCGTAAGTCATCTCGGTTCGTGTCCCACGCGGTGTCGTAACGAATACCTTTAAACTTCAAGCAATTCTATTAAACACACCTATATTACACTGGAATCGAAATAAATGTATTTATTCTTATGAAAACTTCGCGTATACTTAAAATAACATAGACAAATAACTTAACTTTAGTTATTTTTCTGACTAAGCGTCGGGACAAGCGATAAGTTGAACTGATGGTAAATATTAATGTTACTAATAATAAGATAGCTTTGTTTAGTACAATATACACAGGGACTAATTGTGATCGTCATCTTGAGACATTTATTAAGTATCGGTACCTCCATAATACCACTAGATACATCCTTCAAACCGGAACACAGTAATGTTTGCACGGTACCGTTTGACGACAGAAATTGGAGCTGCGGTAGTTTCTACCTAGACTGTCTTCAGCAACAGAAACCTACAATTCAGAATATTACATTCTTTCGTGGTATTGTTCTAATAAAGTAGCTGTTATCAACGACATTTTTTTTTATTATGAGGTTTATTTAGTGCAGAAATCTTATAAATATTAGAAATCTTACACTATAATTTCAAGCTTTTTTGTTAAACATTGGAAGAAATGGCATCATTACCACTAAGTTACATTTAAACACTAAACTTGATACTGTATGGTTCTAAATCTTTCATATAGTCAAGAGATTAGATGGATTCAAATCTGCTATCAAAATTTAAGATTCCTGATCGATGTTACTTAGATCCTAATATATTTACCCTAAAGTTACAAACAGTTATAACATACTTTCTTTTTGAATATACACTTAACTATGTATAATAAACATTGGATAAAGGTGTAAAAAAAATGATGAATACGTGTTTTCTCTTCCCGCAGGTCCAAGGTCAAGTCGTGGCGTAATATTCGATTCGACTGAATCATTACTGTAATCATTTACTATATAATCAATACAATCAACGCTCATTTGTCCACAAAATAGTATAGAAGTAATAGAATAGAAACTTCGGTACTTACGTATTAAAGCCACCGCAGCTATTAACTACTAACGTAATTTAACCATCTTTTGAATTCTTTAAAGTGTTTTGATTTCAAATAAATATTTTATGATTTGTGACACAAATTTCAGGTTAGGTTAGGTTAGGTTAGTAGTTAGTAACTGCGGTGGCGTTAATACATAAATATAGAAACTACTATAATTCTTATTTAATGGTACTATTATTAATATGTATAAATGATTGCGTAGAAACGTTCGATACTTCTCTAACACCTCGTTCCCATCGGTAGGTGAAGGCGTTAAGTGCTTGAGTAGGGAGGCCCTACGAAAGCTCCGTTAGCGCTGAGGACGTCCGCCTCCCACACCCAAGCCTCTTACTTCACTTCAAGTACGACTGGTGCACGATACGAAACGGGGAGAATGTGATCGACCCCCGTTCGTTTGTGTGTGCGATTGCGTCAGCAGTCTGAAGATCAGTCATAACATGGATGGAGCTGACGAATGCTTCCAAATTTTTATTGAAAATGTATTGCGATACCGATATCAATGTTTTGTTATTGATTTATTTTCTAATGCTTTCCTTACACTTCTATATCTTTACAAATAAATATATATTAAGCTCATATTGACAGTATTCTAAAACCAATAATGAATTATTTATCTATCCTTCAACCTTTTTTTTTAATTCTACCAAGCGACGAGACTAGCGAGATGTTTACTTGACGTAAAACGATACGTTGGCTCGTAACAATGTAGCATTAGTTACGATACACTTACAAATTGTGGACATCGCCTTAAGAGATTGTTAAGTTTCATTACTCCGGTAATTTCACCGGCTACAAAGCCATTCTAATAGTAACTCAATAATGTTTGCACACTGCTGACAAAACAAAACAACATTGTGATACAAGTAATTCATCTATTCCACACTTCTCGGTAAGAGATGAAGTATTTTACTTGTAAAGTGTGGAATGCGGTGTTTGCTTACAATTCATACAGCATTGTCTGCATGAAACAAAAAGGAGAGCATTCCCATGGCGTGCAACATTGTGTAACAATGCAAATAACTTGATCAGGCGTGCCGCGATTGTATAGGACCTATGAGCGATCTTCAACTCCAGCACGCGGCAGTACTTCAAGGTTACACATATCTATATATCAATACACTTTTTCCCGCCCGCTTTGCTGGCCCTAACATAGAATTAAATTTGAAATATAAACACGAAATATTCTGAAATATTCCTAGAGCAACCGCAACCGCCCCGCTCGCTATTATTAACACCACCGCAACTCCCCTTGGGGAAGATATTTTGTACAATCCATCCTTCACTCGCCTCTAAATAGCAATATTTGTACCAAAAATTTGAGTCTCTACGTCTAATAGTTTCGGAGATCTCGTGATGAGTCAATGAATCTCTTGATATATTCTATATACATAAAGAAGATATATATCATCAGTCTTTAAGCCATTTCGCATAGTACACAGTGATTTGGCATAGCTAAATTCAAGTTTATAAATAGATTGTCGACACTGCAATAATACTTTTATGCTAAACACAGTTTGATTTAGTATATTCTATTTATTATTAATATCATATAACAACTATCAGTATTCCTAAAAGTTATACGAGTTACTAAGGTCGAATATCAACAAGTGTTTTTAAGTCGATGAAATAATTTATTTGTATTAAAACCACGATTAATACTACTACTACTACTAGGCTACTTTCAGCCTAGTGCGCTTTACCACTAAAACCTATATCCGCCTTATCATGGTTAAGCATAGATTGATACAATCAAAGAAATCGTTTTTTAAATATTTTCTTCAATAGTGAATTTATATAAAGGCAAATATAAAAACTTATGTATAATTGTACATGACCTAGGTTGTTGTTTGACAACGATCGCATACAGTTTTAAGTGGTGATGTAGATAGAGGGGCAGCCACTCTTTTTTAGAAGACAACCTTGGAAACAGTGGGAAATAGTTTCACTCCTGCTATTCTTACCAGTAACCAGGAGTTATATATTTTTTTACAAACCGAGGATGTCTATAACATATGGATGATGACTCGGCGTGACCTGACCGTCCAATGGTGAAAGGAAGGCTGGATTATGGAAGGCTATATTATGTAGTAACAGTAATCGGACTATTCATCAAACACACATCGTAATACATCTAAGCGCTACTTTACAAATGTACACTGTTAACGCTTTACATAACGCTATTAATGCGGCACATTAACAGACAATTGTTAATTCGTGTCAGTTTATAATACAAACGGCATTGGGTAATACAAACGTGAGCAGTTATGAGTCGCAAACGTTCCACATGTGTTCGCAGACCTACTAATGTTTATACGTATCGTTTGGTGACGTGTATACACAAACGATAGAGCTTTAGTCCACGCGGAACTGACAGTACTAAGATTTGCATTTCAATTTAAACTACTCCTATTTTTAAATAGGTAACTCAGTTAATAAACTGGTTATCCAGATACAAATATAATATTTAACAGTGGTAGGTCTCGTCTCTACCGTTTAGGTAGATTTTACAGCAGCTTATACGTCTGCCGCTAAACAGCAGTGTACATAAATTACTGTATTCAGATTTCAAGGGCACTGTACCTAGTAATATTACTGGGGTAACGAAACTTAACATTTGTCTTAAGACGAAGAGCGCAACGAGTTGCTGTGTATATCATCTAAATAAGCGCTACGTTGTTATTGTTATGGGTAACCATCAGATGAACGTCTCGCTCGTATCGTCGCTTCGTAGAAAAATTGGTTACAAAAACAAAGCGTAACAAATTAACTAATATTTTACAATCGAATATAATGATCTAGTTTAGCTACTTGCGCATAATACTGCCCCGGAAAAACGTCAAGTTAATCAAGAGAGTTTATCAAGAGACAGATAGAACTATGAAAATTGCAAATGAAATAGTATACTTAATATAGAAACACCTAATAATGTATGTAACGGATTCAGTTGGTCACAGGCTTCATTTTAAATGTCATAAACTTACACACGCATTTATATTTAAATGATTTCTGCTGTGAATATCCATAAAACGAAACCTATACGAACTACGAACGAAACTCTGGTAAGTTTTTACGACACTTGAAGCAATACAACTCTAAAAAGGAAAAGACGGTTTTCTTTCCAACGAGTTGATTTAAAATTTTATCACCGTACGCAAATCAATCAATAAAATTTCCAACAGCATTAAAGTCTAGTCAAAAAGTTTTCCATATCGTATAAATTTTATATGGAAATAAGGCCTTAATTTTTTTTTTATTAAATAAATTTCAATATTTACGCAATGAAAAATTGTTTATGGTAATTTTTTTAATCCATATAAGCTACGAAACAAGCTTTAATATATTTTGTTTCGGACTACCCTAACCTATACTTACAATCTATGGCAATATAATATATAACTTGCTATTTACTAAAACATGAAATACAAAATGTTTATGTGCTTTTTATTTGTTCGCAGACAGAAAAGCAATTATATACTAGGATGTGGAGAGACAAGCTTTTCATATAAGAAATTACTCAGGATAAATTTAAAACGTTCCGAAGAACATTTATAATGTATAATAACCCAAATACAAAATAAGATAGATATTTTTTTATTTCATCACTAATTATAAAGTCGTTAATGTTAAAGCGACCTGCTTTCAATCCAATTTGAAACTGAAAGCATCGTTAAATTTTATATTAAATAACTTATAAATGCTTAACAAAAAAGATTATATAAGTTATGATGACGGAACGTCAAGTATATAAAAGTTTAAGTAACAAATGATACGCTTAAATATAGATATATAATCAAAATAACACATTAATGTCACAGTGTCAAACTAAATCAATACCATTATGACCCCTTGCAGTCAAACTGCTCCAATTTACAAAGTGAAAGCGGCTTTCACACGACGGAAGTGCACAACACGCAGACGGACAAAAGGCAACGGATACTTTTATAAATACATGTGTATATATATAATCCTATTGATCATCGGACACGCCAGTCTCAAATCGACGTATCCTGGAGAAACATAACGACATCCAAAAGTGTATTCCAAAAATGCATTACAATTGATGGTCGGTTACTGTCTATGGCTATCCCATTAAACGAAATTTCTCTCCGTTCACGCTGACACCAATATCAGTTAGCATATTTTAAAAATACTGTCGCCTACTATACAAAATTATAGAACGGGTATAAAATACTCTAAACCTTTTTAATACAACGTTTAGGTTACCAATGGCCTCAAATGTCGCTAAAGACTCTAAAGGTCCGATTAAAATCAAAGATGAAAATAACATATAACAATCTTTAATGTCCTCTGTATTTGTTAATGTAGTTACAATAGCTTTATATAGTACAAGCGCTGCAGGATTAAAATCTGATACATAATTCTGAGGAGATAAACATTCAGAATCCTTTATTTCTATAATTCATTTATTCTTAGTAACTGTTCACAAATGAATGTCGGAAAAAAAATTCTTCTTTTCAAATTATATCTGTGAGGTTTCCGAAACAAATATTTAGACAAGCGCAAAGGTTTATTAACAATAATCATTTTACTCTAATGAAACAATAACGGATATCTATAAGGTACATTCGTATAACCTTTACTTTTTGACTTTGTCCTCGAAAAAAATGAATGAATTCATCAAAAACGATAATGATAACAGACTCTACATGGTTTCTTATTTAAATTGGTTTAATCCTGTTATATGTTTACTGCTAATTAAAGTTATCAAAGAACCGTTAAGGCAGCGTGAACATTACGAATATAAACGTCCTTCACTCAACTTGCACCTTGTCAACGCCAAGGTGATCAGCAAAGTATAGATACATCAGAACTGGTAATATAATTGGTCTCCCAATTAATATAGGATGCGCTACGACGATTTGGAACGGCATACATTAAAACACAATCCTTGACATCACCTCGTACAGTTATCGGCTTTTGTACTTGGCTTATTGTTTGCACAAGTGTATGTCGCTGAAACAAATACGATTCCGGAGTGGTTTTTTGTGTATGGCCTTTAAACTTAGTTAATTTATTCATAAAAACCGAAAATTAAGAATTATTATATATAGATTGTAATCAGAAAAAAACATTTTTAATATAATTAGAAAGAGATCAATTGCTTGCTTGATATATATAAATACATCAAGCAGATAGTTGATATATGTAAAAGACGAGCGATGATATTAAAATATGTATTTTATGTGTATCTTTTGTAATATAATAAAAAAATATATCATTTGATAATTAGTAATTTATCACCAATGAATTAATTTAAAATATTTGACGGTATGACCGCTTAGGTAGGATATTATTATACAATACTCGTGAAACCAGTTTTTGTGCGATTTTTTAATGTGGAATATGAATCTCGCTGGCGTTGGTTTCAGTTTAATGTTATCAGTGTTACACTTATGGACTAATAATAAAAATTTATAGAAATCGCATCTTTAAGCGACGAAAACTATTTTGAATTAACTCATCACAATAAGCTCGTTTTATATTATTATTTTTTTGATGAAGAAGTTGACACCGTTAGTTCTGTTGAACTTTTACGGCTCCATCGGACACAGGGCCCATGGATCTGAATCCGTGGGCTAATAAGGTTTTATATTACGACGAGTATATGATGAATAATTTAATCTCATGTTTCTTCTAATTTAATGTTTCATTAGTCTACTTATAAAGGTATTATTATATTATTGTAGTTGTTTGAAAGTATTTTTCAAGTGGGGTTGTTTTATGCAGTCCCTGTCCATCACAAGGTTTTATTTATTGGGAAAATTTATAAAATTTCCACATATTTTCTATTACGGTTTTTTTATCTATCACTGTATAAAAAGGGGTTTTACTTATAATGACAATAGAAATGAATCACCATTATTGTCTTCATAAGTAGTTTTAATGAATAGTCATAATAGATAAAAGCGAAAGTGGAATTAAAAGACTTACACGTTATCAGGTTCTCGCTTAGTATTTGACTTGCTGAACAATGTGCATACGTACGAAACGTTATTAAACGATCATGAGCTGAGTAATAGGAACAGACTTTTCCTGTTTATAGTAGGCAATTAGTTAATATCAATTGTTAACGATTAGAATTCTCCAATATATACAATTAATAGTTTAGATTATGTAGGTTGTTATAAGTAATATTCAACTTGCTTTGCTTATGCCACATTAAAAAGTAGACATCTCTTACTCAGAACATCTAGAGAGGTACCACCGCAGCATCTATTTCCGTCTCCAAACAATAGTGATCAAATATTACTGCGTTCTGGTTAGGAGTAGCTAATAGAGATTACTGAGCTGGAGAGGTTTAAATATCTTATGAAACAAGGCAATGAGCACAATGTGGTGTTGTGTATATCATCCTAACTAGTACCACGTTGATATAGGCAGGTGTATCACTTACCATCAGGCGAAAGTCTCGCGCTTCTCGTCGCTTAGTAGAATAAAAAAAATATCTTATACGTTTCTAAGTTATAGTAGCGATATAATGACTCTATTTTAATATATTGAGAAATCATTTATGGGCTGGCAGGTCTTTCCTTATTTTATTTGCGTTGAATTGTACTTGGCCTTCTGTATTATTTACGTTCAATTCCTGTATTAGCTGAAAGTTTCCCAAAAATGTTAAAATAAAATAAAATAAATTAAAGTTTAATGACTCTATAACAAGTCTGTCTGATTTAGTTTCTCCGTCGAAAAACCAACGTTCTCCATGGTCCTCATCTACATATCAGAATTCATTAAAATTTGTAGGCGTCAACATTTTATAATCAATAATATATGTATGTAGAGTAATATTACGATGTTTTAGAATTCAAACATAAATTCGTAGCTTTATGATTATTTATATACTGATTTATTATATAATTGTGAGGACGATCATAAGAATAACAAGCCATTATTACTTGTCAGTTCTTTAGAAAGACTACTTTGCACACTGACTAATAATGACAGATTTGCCATTAAAATTGTTTGAAGTAGTGGTGAGATAATTTGACTATAGGTTTTAACGACAAATGCATTTTTATCATTCGTCCAAAGAGTATACAAAATAATTTTCAAATAAACTAAAACACTAAGTAAACAGAGATGTTAGTATAGGAACGAATCGAGACATTTTACGAGTATATCCATTTACACGAGACGACAGCAAACTAAGTTGTTAACTAAATGACGAAATATAATGACTTTTTAATTGCTAAAGCTATGAACAGAACAAAATATCATATTTGAAATAGTTTTATTCCTCTGTATTGAAAAAACCTAAATTCTTTATCTAATATCTTTATTGAAATATTTTTATAAAGCTGCTAGAGATTTCAACTTGTTTTTGCAGTTAAATAATCTGCTTAAAACTAACGCTTAGAACTTCCTTACCTACTTTCAAGTTTCATATAATGAACTTGAATACATATTTTTTCATATAATATAATAAAGTAAGCTTCATAGGCTATGAGTAGTAGGTAGGGTATGTATGAAATTGATAGTATAGTCAAGTAACTTCGTTACAAAGTCGCAGAGAGTCTCGGCGAGTATGCGCGCGCAAATATTGGAGGCGTGGTTTTGCAACCAGTTGTAGCACATCGGTGCTACATATGATATACATATACACACACACACACACACACACACACACATAT